>JANAVB010009597.1:3129764-3237789 GCA_029216955.1 Iris pallida
AAGACTCCATTATAAAGCCCCCATATTACCACGTCCTCGTTACCTCTGAGTAAGTATGTCGGTTTTCTCTCGACTTATATTCGTACCAAAAACCAGGGTACGCCAAGGATATAGGCCCACAAATATCTACAGTTGACCACAAATGTCCACAGCTGACCATAAATTGTGTACTAGTTCCCCTAGTACATGCGCTTCTTCTCACATCACCACATGCCTCTGGAACCCAGTTGTTTCTTGGCATTCTTTCGCTCAACACCAAGAACTTCTATGTCCGCCTTACCAACGAAGTCGTTCTAGGTATCTCTATTAAACTTATTATCCATACCTAAAACTAAGGTATGCCAAGGGTAATAGGCCCACAGAAAGTCCCCCAGCGGGGAAAACATTATGATACCAAAAATACGATACAAGCATAACAGATAATGGATGATGTAAACATAGTCATTTATTAAAAATCAAAGGTACTACATTTTCGGGGACCACGTCCCTGTTAAAATGAAAGAACATCATAAAAAAGAAAGAAAATAGCCGATTATGGTTCGGCGACACATAACTCTCTGAGCCGATTTTTCAGTTGGGCCGTCGACCGCTCAATCCTCCGCTTGGCCCGGTGTTCCGCCTCCTGAGTTAACCTCTCCGCATCCTCCAGATGCGCATGTGCCTGCCAGCCTTCTTCAAGTCTCTTCAGGGCACGCTCCAAGGCAGTAGATGCTCGGGTGACCCGATCAGCTTCCTGGAGAATTAGCTCCTTATCTTGGCGAGAAGCTTCGAGCTCAGATTCCAAAGAGGCCAATTTCCTCTGAAGCTGGAGGATCTGTGTCGATTATCTCACAAGAGGCGGCCTCTTCCCGAGCAATGCAATCCTCTCCCCGACGGCTTATTTGATCGTACTGCAGAGATAGATCGTGAAGGTCCTTCATTATAACAGGCTTAGATGTGTCCCATGCTGCCTTTACCTTTTCCATGGCAGTCATGAGGAAGGTACATTCTTGATCTATTGCTGAAGACAGATCGACTTGTCGCAGCTCTTGAAACTGAGCCACGAGCTAATCAGCTTCTACTAATTTCGGCTCCAAAAGCTCGAATATCCCTGCCCCATCAGGGAGGGTTCTGAGAAGTTCAATCTCGCTACGGGCACATTGACAGGCCAAGGCAAAAGATGTTTCCCTCTCCACGGTAGCTTTAACCCCTCGCTTCAGGTGGTGGTAGAAACTGTCAACCACGTCCTTTGACGATTCATCCAGAACTTCCGAAGAAGATAGCGTCAAAGAAAGATTAGCTGGCAGAGCTGAAGAAAATATGCCGGAACTGGATGCCCCTGCCACTAGGGAAACAAGTTTCGAGCGAAAGGACGCTTGAATAGCGGCCATCTCCTCCTCCGTAGCTCCAAGGGTCTGGAGACTTGGCAGGGCGGAAATATCGACCTCCGGAGCCACATGAACTAAGGAGGGTGCAGGGACCATTTCTTTTCGTCCCGGCCGTTCCACTGCCTGTTCTCCCGAACTCGATCCGGCAGGAGGTCCTTCAATATAAGTTGGAGGAGGAGGGGACATATTGTCTTCTACCAGATCCCCTCTAGTGACTTCTCCCCCGATGATGTCCGTTGTTGGCAACGAAGGAGCAAGACCTGTATGTCCGGGGCAACCAGCGATCAGCTTAACCCGAAGGATGTGAAGATAGAGTAAATGAACCTCCTCACTAGTCAAGACTAGACTCAGCTTACTAGGGGGGTTGCTGAGGTGGAGGCTCACTCACAGCCTCCGTATCCTCTTCACCAGCGACATCTGAGTCGAATGCAGCAAGTTCCTCTGCCCCAGCCGCCCCGGAGGTAGACACAATTGGGTCAGCATCACCCGACTGGAATTCAGTAACTTCGGGGACGGGTTTAGTAGAGCCCACGCCGCCCTGGGTTGAGACGTCAGGAACTGGAGGAACCTCAGCCATCACCGGAAGAACCCTGGCGGAGATAATCTCAGCACTCATATCACTAATTAAAGCAGCTAGAGCCAGGTCGACCTTGGAGACAGTAGTCGGCTCTCGAGAGTCCACTTCTCTTGACGCGTACAAAGAAAAGGAGAATGACCAGATCATAATTCAGAAAAGAAGAGCTAAAGAAGATGGTTGTAATTCGATTCACCTCTGAAACGGCATCAACATCCACGCTTCTCTCCCTAATGATTGGCCCGCGGGGCTTGACCGCAGCCCGTTTCCGAGAGTAAGTTATGCCGCCAACAGCGAACCTACGCCTGCTTTACTTTTGTGAAGGACCAGGCACAGCTGAGGGCTGATCCGCCACTACATCATCTGCAGGAGGAGGTGGCAAGTTATCGGGGTCATTCTTTTTGCTCGTATTGGTGGACTCCGAGTCCGACATATCAACTATGTTTCCTTTCCTTTTCCTCGTCTTGGACCCTTTTGGCTTCTCCTCCAAGTCAGTACCAACAATAAAACTGGTACTTAGGTCAAAATCATGAGGGGGCTTGTTCACCATAACATGGTACAGAGCCGCCAAGTACAAAATTTGCCCTGACTCCCTGGTGTCAGGTACAGAGAAGCTGGTGCGGGTGTGAACCGAGTTGTAGTAGTGTCAATCCCGTATGTCGTCGAGAACGCTTCCTTCAAAACCCAGGCAGGAGCTGGGATTGTCCAAAAACATCTGACTGTACCCAAACTGTCGGGAAAATCGACTGGGCAAGTAAGGCTCCAGGAAGACGGAGTTACGGTTATGGTATACCAGGTGTACAGGACGGATGTTCTGCAACCAGAGGAGCATCTTATCAGATAAGAGGTGAGGAGGCCCAGTACCATCAATATACGTCATTAACTTCTTCATCAGTAAAAGGAGGAAGACACGAAGAAGGTGTATCTGTCCACTCTCGCCAATGCCATCCGACAGGCGCATGGTATTGCACTCCCAGGGCATACGGCGATACTGGAAGATGAAAGCATCATCGGCAGTTACGTCGTCTTCTGGGCCAGGCCTCATCAAAGACTGGCAATACATTAATATCCACCCCATCAGATATAATAGGGCAGCTCAATTCGTTCAAAGTCTTTCGCCATATCATAGGCAATGACCTTGGATGAGAAAGTACGGAGGCCACAATGTATGCTACACACCATGGCAGGAAGAAGAGCTAGTCTGGCCCCAAAGACTAGCTTCACAGCGGGAAGGATAAGTTACGGCTGATTCTCTCAATAGAACCAGCCCCTCCCGAGACCACGCAGTTCCGTAGCCATACCATCAGAAATCCTGCCAAGAGAGCCTTCTCAGACATCTGCTGGGTATCCTGATAAAAAATTAAAGGAGTCAGATTGACTCCCAAATCTGTCGCTCGAGGTTTTTACCATTTTGGCGGTCGACACCTGGTCCTGTACTTCATCCCGGGTTCGGGGACTTCGAGGAGAAACCCGGCCCGAGGCGCCTAGCTTAAAAAGGTAACTAAGCTAGGTTTTTGTATGAGGAAGGTTTCCTTCCGAGCTATCGTCCTTCTTTTTTGACGTTTGTTGGCATGTACTATGATGACATAGTAGTTTTCGGTAGACAGCAACAAAGCCCGGGAACTGCTGCTCCCAACTCTTCGAACTCTTCATTCGTCAGAGTATACACTTCAAAGACTTCATTTCCCCAGGACAGCTTGGAGACTTCACGCATTTTATGGAGAGCGAGTTCCATCTCCCCTTCCGACGTAAAGAAGGTCCATGTACGACAATTATACATCTCAAGCAAAGACATGAACAACTTCTTATTTAAGGACAGACCGTAACAGGTGCCCCGAATGGCATGTTAGCGGCCAATCTCGTGCAGGAGAGTCTCGTATGTTCGCAAAATCTACGTGGACAAGTTAGTCCATGAAAGGATGGGGTTCACCCAGTTCAGCAGCGCCAACCGACCAATAGGGTAGGACCCCTTCTGAGCAAGCTGATTCATAAAAGTGTCAGCTTGAGAGAACCTGAAGTTGGGACCCTGCACATTTAAGAAGCTACCCAAGGCCAAACCCATCACGTAGCAGCTGATCGGTGTCCTGGTCACGACTACCGACCCCAAGTTTCTGTTGTAGTGAATATCACCCACAAACATCCCTTGACGGTTCGGAGTCAAGGAGTCCACCATTTGTCTGTCCATTGGCAGCATGTTGAACCACGACAGCAGGAAGTGACGCTCCATCTGAGGAATGTGGATCGCCATCCCGTTAGAAGAAAAACTCCAACTTTCATATATGTCCAGAACGCTGGAGTTCTTTACAGTCAGGGCATCTCCGAAGAGGAATGCATGTTTCAGGAGTTGGCCCCCCAATTTCCCCGAATTCATCATGCCCGAGAGAAAGTAGAAGGACTGGTTTTTATCTCTCAACCTCTCCTCAGGTTCATCTTTGGGAAACTGGTTCAACACATAATCAACTAAATGATCGAACCTTACACCCACGGCAGATTGGGCTCGACCTACCAAGAGTTCTCCCGCAGGATTGACTGGCAACTTCACTGAAAAAAGATAAAGAAAATAAGTTAGAAGATGGCCAGAAAAAACCACTTAGTATGTTCTGAGCTTATGCGGCTCTGATTAAGTGGGTCTTTATGCGACCCAGTTTGTCACCCTCATTTCCTGTATTTCGTATTTGTACTCGTAATTTGATTTTTGGCACGTATTTCATTTTCTCGACTTGCGGATTTTGGTTTCCCGTAAATGGGTTTGGACCATGGCTTGGTTTTATTTATGGAATTGGTTTGGTTTGATTAGGTTTGGTTTAATATGAATCGGTACACTTTAACCTACACTCCTCCCTCAACACACCACAACCACCCTCATTATATCTCCACCAAACTTTCTCTCTCCTCTTTACTCTCCATTAATTTTCTTCTTCTCCTTCCTCCACACACAACTCCCCAACCCATAGGCAAGTGCACCTTACCAACAAATAAGCACCCAATTTTATTTGTCTATTTGATAGATTAGGACATGTAGATCAACATTAGAACTTGAATTTTTGTGATTTGGAGTCTCCATTGATCTAGATCTAAGTTTTGATTATTTTCGGAATTCCTTGGTTTTGATCTATTAAACTTTAATTTTTGCATATTTTGATGCTTCCATATGGAAGAGAATTCGATTTTACTCAAGTTAGAACTTTGAAAATCTAGATTTGGTTTTGATTTGATCAAGTTATGAAGAATTGAAGTTTTGAAGTTCTTGGAGTTCTTCTCGGGTTGGAGAAGCAGCCCTCTCGGCCTGCGCTCTTTAGCGCAAAGCCGATTGCGCAGCTCACCCTTTGGTAAACTGCACACCTTCCTTCTCGGCCAGCGCCTTCATTGCGCATAGCCGATTGCGCCCGGCCTCTTGGGCTGGACCGCGCATCTTCCTTGGCACACCAACCCCTGCGCAGTTGGCCCCTGCACAACCTGACTCATGCGCAATCCACCCTGCGCAAGCCAGCCATGCGCAATCCACCTTCTGCGCAATCCATCTCTGCGCAACCAACTCCTGCGCAGTTCACTCCTACGCAGTCTACCTTCTGCGCAATCCATCCATGTGCCATCTGCCCCTGCGCACTTGGCACCCTGCACAACTGACACCCTACACAATCTAACCCCTGATCCCTTACGCAAACCATTGGCTCTTGGAGTTTTGGTTTTATTTCTTTAAGCTTGGCTCTTCTATAGTCCTATATTATATTGGTATTTTATTAGGTATTTTACGTCCATTTTATATCCTTACGCCTTTTGTCATGAACTTGATTTTACTTAATATACTTGGAATGACCATTGTACATGGCCTGGTATGACAAGGAACTAGCATAACATGACAGTGACCCGTAGTGGTGCACTCCTGACATGACCAACTTGACTTGATAGTGGCCCATAGTGGCGCACTCCTGACAGTACCCTGACATGATTATCTTGATAACTTGACAGTGACCCGTAGTGGTGCACTCCTGACATGACCAACTTAACTTGATAGTGGCCCGTGGCGGCGCACTCCTGACTTGACTTGTAACTTGTAACTTGACTCGTATAATCAACTTGACACCGTGGGTGTTCCTGCTTGCTTGCTTGTACAATCCACTTGTCTTGTCTTGCATCATGTCTAGGACGTGACTTCCTGGGTACCACGGCCAGGGACTCGCGCTAAATTGGATTAGGCTAATTATTAGATCAAACTAGAACATGGAGAATTCCCAGTCACAGGCAATCTCGTTATCTGGGCGCTTAAATGGACTTGTAGCTTGCCGACGAGTAGAGCACATTTCCAGCACACTGTCATGTGTTGCACCCTCTAAGTCACCTAAGGGTACATTTGTCTCCCGGGCAATGTACCCACCTATAACTCTCAACCCGCGGAAGGATAACTGGATAGTCTGCAGGGCTTGGGACTGGGAGTTTCTCACTTGCATCTTGTTAGTAATTAAGGCTTGTGATAACCCTAGTTAGTTAAAGTAGTAAGCCGTAGTAATTGCTTGGCCGCTTGTGAATGCATGATGTCCAGCCTTGTCTAAGTCTTGTCTAGCCCCTGTACCTGGAACTCTTGATCATGATTGTTTTACTTATCTCTAACGATAAATGGGTAGAGACAGTGAGCTATTCAGGCGAAGGGGTCCAATCCCGGTCCTTGTTTGGTTTAAGGATTGTAACCTGGCTCCCGGAATGGTTCCACGTCCCTAGTCGCTTATGGCTCTATGTACTTTACTACTTGTACTTCTTTCATTCTTATGTTCTGATATGCTGGCTTTTGTTCTTATTTGTGGCCTCCTTTGTGGCACTTGCTCTTTCTGGGGTTTGACCCAGCTGGTTTTGTGTGGCCAGATTTCGGAGCAGCTCCCGAGGATCTACCAAGCTTCCAGCCCAATGGTGACAACTAGACGGAACCCGGGCCAAGAGTGGGTTTTCCTTTTTTTTCACCCACTTATATGTAAATTTATTCTTTTGAGGCGTTTAGCCGACGAGCACCTGTTAGCTCGATGCACATTTACTTACTGTCTGCCTACGGGCTGTAAACATGATTAACAAATCCTAGGGTTGATCATGTATGACTGAACTCTTGCTAGTCCCATCATTTTGTACGACTAGCTTCATGATCATCCAATATATATTTGGGACGCCTTATATATATATATTTGATGCTCTAATATCTTGTAATTCTGTTAATTGCTTGAGATTGAGACAATAGGCTTGACCTTAAGAGACTGCTGGCTTGTAGTAAACCCTCATATCTAGACAGCCGTGACCGTATAGTTGAGATGTATTCTATTTCAATATACGTAGCTGGCTGTGTCTGCCCCCGCTCTCCAGTATTCTGGTTCTGGGGCATGACATGGTTTAAGTGGTGGCCCATGCAGGTCTTGTCAATCAAGAAATGTGAGGGTTTACCGAATAGATATCTCAGTCAATATTCGTCCTTGATCTCTGCTCGTATCTTCAAATCCCTGGGAATCTCGACCTGATCACATTGCTTGTATCATTGATCTGTCCTGGTCCTTTCCTTATTGTTCCCTATGTCGTCTTCTTCAGCGGCATTACTCCCGGACCTGCCAACCAGCCAGAGGAAGCTCGACAAGCACCCCAGCGCCAGGAAGATCAAGCTCAGCACTCTGGAGTAGCCTCCCGAGTTATGCTTCCCGGAGGCTCAGAACCTCCAGTTCAGGCAGCTCCGCCCGTTCAACCAGCTAGACAGGATGGGGACCTTTGGTAGGGCTTATCGAGAACTGCTTGCATCCCAAGATCGTCGAGGCGACGCCTTGCACCAGGAAGTTCATGATGCACTAAACCTAGGAGGTCCCCAAGGGAATCAGGCGGCCAACAGTTTCAAATGCTTGAACCCTCCCTTCTTTGACGGCAGTGAAGATGCGATTGCCGCGGACGCTTGGCTTCAGGATACCGAGGTGGTTCTAGAAGCAGCTAGGACACCTGAAAATAGAAGGTGGCGGTGGTACGCCTACAGTTGTTAGACTTGGCTCGCGATTGGTGGGCAGCTCAGGCCATGGAATTAGCAGCACCAGTCACTTGGGCGATGTTCAGAGAGAGATTCCAGACGAAGTACTTCGATGCGGTGGCACGGTACGACCTGCAGACCAGATTCACCAACTTGAAGCAAGGAGGCAGGACGGTCGATGGCTATGCGACTGAGTTTTCCAGGCTGAGTAGGTTCGCCCCCACCTTGGTGGCGACCGAGTTCGATAGGGCTCAGCAGTTCCAGCAAGGGCTGCACTTAGAGATATTATTGGCTGTGGAGCAGTTCGAGCACCAGACGTTCGATGCAGTGTTGAAGGCAGCAAGGAGGCATGAGTATACCTCCCGGAGAATTGTGGACAGGACCGGAGGCAGGAAGCGGTCCCACAACCAGATGCACCAATCTTCAGCTCCAGCCCCGGCAGCTAGGGGTATAACCATTGGAACTCCGAGGCGGGCGGCCTCAGTGACGTCGGTTCAGCATTCAACCCCGACGTACCCGTAGCAGCAGAAGCAGAAGCAGTCTTCCGCGGTGGGATGTTCTCATTGCGAGAAGCCGGGCCATGTAGTGGCAGAGTGTCGTAGGGCACAGGGATTGTGCCTGGCTTGTGGAGGAGCAGACCACCAGATAGGGACCTGCCCGAATAGGGGAGGTCCATCATCATCCAACCTTTCTAGTTCTTCGGTGAGAGGACCAGCCCCAGTTCCAGCCCAGCAGCAGCAGCAGCAGTACCCGAGGCCATTGTTGCCTCAGGCCCAGGCCTTTCAACAGCAGAACCAGCAGCAGTTCACCCAGGCTCCAGCACAGAACCGACAGAGGGGTTTCCAGCAGAGGGGCCCGCAGCTAGAGGTCAGGCTATGATGATGACCATGGAAGAAGAAGTTGCACCAGGTGAGGTAGTGGCAGGTACTATTCTCGTCAACACTTTTTCGGCATCTGTATTATTTGATTCTGGTGCATCGCATTCATTTATGTCTGCACGATTCGCGACACAGATAGGATTGGAGCCCGAGTCATTATCAGTGGGGCTCAATATACTTACTGGTAATGGTCTTGTGGGAGTAGATCGAGTGTTTTCCTCGTATCGGATCGTAGTTAGCGGTAGAGAGTTCCCCGCTAGGCTCATAGAGTTCCCTATGGCAGACTATGATGTAGTCCTAGGCATGGATTGGTTGAGGAACCATTATGCTAGGATAGACTGCCATGTTGGCAGAGTTGTCTTTAGTATTCCCGGAGAGCCAGAGTTTTCATTTTCCAGAGGCACAGTAGAGCCATCTCCTCCAGTATTGCGGATGGCAGTAGCATCAGTGCAGTTGCCCCGGATAGTTGAAGAGTTTCCAGATGTCTTCCCAGAGAAACTTCCAGGGATACCACCAGAGCGGGAGATCGAGTTCACCATTGACTTGATTCCCGGGACAGCACCAGTATCAGAGCGAGTCTACAGAATGGCGCCTTCAGAGTTGGAGATTTTGTATAAGATGATTGAAGAACTCAGAACCAAGGGATTCATTCGTGCTAGTGGATCGCCTTGGGGAGCCCCGATGCTTCTTGTGAAAAATAAGGATGGTACGTCCAGGCTATGTGTTGATTATCGTACCTTGAACTCAGTGATAATCAAGAACAGATACCCTCTTCCAAGGATAGATGACTTGTTTGATCACTCAAAGGGGCTTCAGTTTTCTCGAAGATAGACTTGCGGTCAGGATACCACCAGATCAGAGTCAGAGAGAAGGACATCCCGAAGATGGCGTTCAGATCTAGGTACGGGCATTGGGAGTTTCTAGTTATGCCCTTTGGAGCGACCAATGCGCCGGCAGTGTTCATGGACCTCATGAACCGTATCTTCATGCCTTACTTGGATCAGTTTATGATAGTGTTCCTTGATGACATCCTGGTCTACAGCAAGAATGAAGCAGAGCATGAGCACATCTCAGAGTTGTCCTCCAGATTCTCAGAGAGCACCAGTAGTACGCCAAGTTCAGTAAATGCGAGTTCTGGCTCGATCGCATTTCTTACTTGGGTCACATCATTACCATAGGAGGAGTGGAAGTGGATCCCCAGAAGATTGTGGCTATCGAGGCATGGCCAGTACCTAGCTCAGTGGCAGAGGTTCGCAGCTTCCTTGGATTGGCCGGCTACTACCGGCGGTTCGTCTCAGATTTTGTAAGGATTTCAGCACCGATGACCCAGTTGACCCGCAAGGATGTGCCGTTCGTTTGGACAGCAGAATGTCAGGAATCATTTGAGAAGTTGAAGCGAGGTTTGATAACGGCTCCCATTCTCACCCTTCCAGATGGGACCGGAGGATTCACAGTTTATTGCGACGCTTCAGGCAGAGGATTGGGATGTGTTTTGATGCAGCATGGAAAGGTAATTGCTTATGCATCACGTCAACTCCGTGATCATGAGAAAAATTACCCGACCCACGACTTGGAGCTAGCAGCAGTAGTGTTTGCACTTAAGTTGTGGAGGCACTACTTGTACGGAGACAGAGTGGAGATATTCACTGATCATAAGAGCCTGAAGTATGTTTTCACCCAGAAGGATCTTAATATACGGCAGAGAAGATGGCTCGAGCTACTGGTGGACTACGATGTGGATTTGCAGTATCATCCAGGGAAGGCCAATGTTGTAGCAGATGCGTTGAGCCGGAGAGCCGGAGTTTATTTCCTGACGGCGCAACCAGAGCTATTGGCAGATCTTCAGAAGATGGGAATTGAAGTTGTCCTCCCTTCCAATGTGGCCTTGATGGCCAGTCTACAGATTCAGTCCACCATAGTTGAGAGGATCCGGACAGCACAGTTAACAGATTCCAAGATTCAGCGGCTCAGAGCAGAGTGCGAGGCAGGAAGAAGGCCAGAGTTATGTATTCATGAGGATGGTACACTTGATACGGCATGCGTCTTTGTGTACCCAGTGGAGATATCAGACAGGAAGTTATGGCAGAGGCTCACAGTTCGTAGTATTCCATCCACCCCAGGCAGCACGAAGATGTACAGAGATATTCGTCAGCACTTTTGGTGGAATGGTATGAAGAGAGAGATAGCCCGGTATGTCTCTCGATGTTTGGTTTGCCAACAGGTCAAGGCTGAACATCAGAGGCCAGCTGGACTTCTTCAACCTTTACCGATCCCAGAATGGAAATAGGAACACATAACCATGGATTTCGTGACTGGGTTACCCCGATCTCCGGCAGGCAGAGATGCTATTTGGGTCATTGTGGACAGGCTTACCAAGGTGGCACACTTTCTTCCATTTAGAGTTGGACAGTCGACGGCGCAGCTAGCAGAGATGTATCTTAGGCAGATCGTCCGACTTCACGGAGTGCCAGTCAGCATAGTATCAGACAGGGATACGAGATTTACATCGCACTTCTGGCGCAGTCTTCATCAAAGTTTGGGAACTCGTCTCAAGTTCAGCTCAGCGTATCATCCGTAGACATATGGGCAGTCAGAACGTACTATACAAACTCTCGAAGATATGTTGCGGTCATGTACCCTTGACTTCAGTGGTTCGTGGGAGGATCACCTGCACCTGGTGGAATTCTCGTACAATAATAGTTTCCAGACCAGTATCCAGATGGCACCCTTCGATGCTCTGTATGGCAGGAAGTGCAGATCCCCGTTAGCATGGGACGATGTCGGAGAGAGGCAGATGCTCGGTCCAGAACTGATTTCTCAGACGGTTGAAGTGGTCAGGAAAGTCAGAGATCACCTCCGAGTTGCTCAGGATCGCCAGCGCCATTGGGCCGATGCTCATCGACGTCCCTTAGAATTTGCTGTCGGCGACCATGTATTCCTTAGGATCTCGCCTACTCGTGGCGTCATTCGTTTTGGCGTACGGGGAAAGCTTAGTCCTAGGTATATAGGGCGGTTCGATATTCTAGAGCGAGTAGGTGATGTGTCCTATCGTCTTGCTCTTTCCGCCGTCGCTAAGCGAGGTGCATGATGTATTCCATGTGTCCCAATTACGACGGTATATCCCGGACCCGAGCCATATCCTAGATCATTCGGAATTGGTTGTTGGTACCAACCTTTCGTATGAGGAGAGGCCCGTGTCTATTTTGGACCGGAGGGAAAAGATGCTCAAGAACAAGACTATTAACTTAGTTCGTGTTGCTTGGGGTCATCACTCCCTAGGTGAGTCAACGTGGGAGCGTGAGGACGACATCCGATCGCGATATCCCTACCTATTTGACTCGTAAGGTATAATGTCTTCCTTGTGCCTTACGTTTTCCCTTCCTTGCTTGCATTGTATGATTGTATGATTGAACTGCTTAGTGTAGCTTGTCTGTGCTTAGTATAGCTTGTCGTGGCAATCTCTAGCTCCTTGATTAAATTCCGAGGACGAAATTCTTTGAAGGTTGGTAGAGTTGTCACCCTCATTTCCTGTATTTCGTATTTGTACTCGTAATTTGATTTTTGGCACGTATTTTATTTTCTCGACTTGCTAATTTTGGTTTCCCGTAAATGGGTTTGGACCATGGCTTGGTTTTATTTTATGGAATTGGTTTGGTTTGATTAGGTTTGGTTTAATATGAATTGGTACACTTTAACCTACACTCCTCCCTCAACACACCACAACCACCCTCATTATATCTTCACCAAACTTTCTCTCTCCTCTTTACTCTCCATTAATTTTCTTCTTCTCCTTCCTCCACACACAACTCCCCAACCCATAGGCAAGTGCACCTTGCCAACAAATAAGCACCCAATTTTATTTGTCCATTTGATAGATTAGGACATGTAGATCAATATTAGAACTTGAAATTTTGTGATTTGGAGTCTCCATTGTTCTAGATCTAAGTTTTGATTATTTCGGAATTCCTTGGTTTTGATCTATTAAACTTTAATTTTGCATATTTTGATGCTTCCATGTGGAAGAGAATTCGATTTTACTCAAGTTAGAACTTTGAAAATCTAGATTTGGTTTTGATTTGATCAAGTTATGAAGAATTGAAGTTTTGAAGTTCTTGGAGTTCTTCTCGGGTTGGAGAAGCAGCCCTCTCGGCCTGCGCTCTTTAGCGCAAAGCCGATTGCGCAGCTCACCCTTTGGTGAACTGCGCACCTTCCTTCTCGGCCAGCGCCTTCATTGCGCATAGCCGATTGCGCCCGGCCTCTTGGGCTGTACCGCGCATCTCCCTTGGTGCACAAACCCCTACGCAGTTGGCCCCTGCTTAACCTGACTCATGCGCAATCCACCCTGCGTAAGCCAGCCATGCGCAATCCACCTTCTGCGTAATCCATCTCTGCGCAACCAACTCCTGCGCAGTTCACTCCTACGCAGTCTACCTTCTGTGCAATCCATCCATGCGCCATCTGCCCCTGCGCACTTGGCACCCCTGCACAACTGACACCCTACACAATCCAACCCCTGATCCCTTGCGCAAACCATTGGCTCTTGGAGTTTTGGTTTTATTTCTTTAAGCTTGGCTCTTCTATAGTCCTATATATATATATATATATTGGTATTTTATTAGGTATTTTACGTCCATTTTATATCCTTATGCCTTTTGTCATGAACTTGATTTTACTTAATATACTTGGAATGACCATTGTACATGGCCTGGTATGACAAGGAACTAGCATAACATGATAGTGACCCGTAGTGGTGCACTCCTGATATGACCAACTTGACTTGATAGTGGCCCGTAGTGGCGCACTCCTGACAGTACCCTGACATGATTATCTTGATAACTTGACAGTGACCCGTAGTGGTGCACTCCTGACATGACCAACTTTACTTGATAGTGGCCCGTGGCGGCGCACTCCTGACTTGACTTGTAACTTGTAACTTGACTCGTGTAATCAACTTGACACCGTGGGTGTTCCTGCTTGCTTGCTTGTACAATCCACTTGTCTTGTCTTGTATCATGTCTAGGACGTGACTTCCTGGGTACCACGACCATGGACTCGCGCTAAATTGGATTAGGCTAATTATTAGATCAAACTAGAACATGGAGAATTCCTAGTCACAGGTAATCTCGTTATCTGGGCGCTTAAATGGACTTGTAGCTTGCCGACGAGTAGAGCACATTTCCAGCACACTGTCATATGTTGCACCCTCTAAGTCACCTAAGGGTACATTTGTCTCCCGGGCAATGTACCCACCTATAACTCTCAACCCGTGGAAGGATAACTGGATAGTCTGCAGGGCTTGGGACTGGGAGTTTCTCACTTGCATCTTGTTAGTAATTAAGGCTTGTGATAACCCTAGTTGTTAAAGTAGTAAGCCGTAGTAATTGCTTGGCCGCTTGTGAATGCATGATGTCCAGCCTTGTCTAAGTCTTGTCTAGCCCCTGTACCTGGAACTCTTGATCATGATTGTTTTACTTATCTCTAACGATAAATGGGTAGAGACAGTGAGCTATTCAGGCGAAGGGGTACAATCCCGGTCCTTGTTTGGTTTAAGGATTGTAACCTGGCTCCCGGAATGGTTCCACGTCCCTAGTCGCTTATCGCTCTATGTACTTTACTACTTGTACTTCTTTCATTCTTATGTTCTGATATGCTGGCTTTTATTCTTATTTGTGGCCTCCTTTGTGGCACTTGCTCTTTCTGGGGTTTGACCCAGCTGGTTTTGTGTGGCCAGATTTCGGAGCAGCTCCCGAGGATCTACCAAGCTTCCAGTCCAATGGTGATAACTAGACGGAACCCAAGCCAAGAGTGGGTTTTCCTTTTTATTTCACCCACTTATATGTAAATTTATTCTTTTGAGGCGTTTAGCCGACGAGCACCTGTTAGCTCGATGCACATTTACTTACTGTCTGCCTACGGGCTGTAAACATGATTAACAAATCCTAGGGTTGATCATGTATGACTGAACTCTTGCTAGTCCCATCATTTTGTACGACTAGCTTCATGATCATCCAATATGTAATATTTGGGACGCCTTATATATATATATTTGATGCTCTAATATCTTGTAATTCTGTTAATTGCTTGAGATTGAGACAATAGGCTTGACCTTAAGAGACTGCTGGCTTGTAGTAAACCCTCATATCTAGACAGCCGTGACCGTATAGTTGAGATGTATTCTATTTCAATATACGTAGCTGGCTGTGTTTGCCCCCGCTCTCCAGTATTCTGGTTCTGGGGCGTGACACAGTTTAAAGGAGCTTATGCGGCTCTGATTAAGTGGGACTTTATACGGCCCAGTTTTAAGGAGCTTATGCGGCTCTGATTAGGTAGGCTTTATGCGGCCCAGTTGAAAGGAGCTTATGCGGCTCTAATTAGGTGGGTCTTTGCGCGGCACTGTTTAAAGGAGTTCATGCGGCTCTGTTTGGTGGGGCTTCATGCGGCCCAGTTTATAAGGAGCTTATGCGGCTCTGTTTGGTGGGTCTTCATGCGGCCGAGTTCATATGGTACTTTTGCGGCCACAAGATAACTCTCATGCGGCTCGGTCATGAGGCAACCCTCATGCGGCTCAGTCATGAAGTAACTCTCATGCGGCTCGGACATGAGGTATACCCCATACAGCTCGGACATGAGACGTTCATGCGGCCCATACAGTACAGTATATGCGGATTCATCACACCAAACTTAAATAGTTCAATGAAGACGAAGAATATGCCAAAGAGAAAGGCTCGCGCATAAAACATGCGACATAGCCATTAGAGTTAGGGTTTGAGTCCATGCAATTTTCTCTCAACATTCTTACCGTCAATGGTAGGATGAACATCAGGATAAACTGGGATCGCTGATGATGAGGCAACTCCTTTGCCCTTCGCCGCAGCACTGGAGGAAGCTTTGGGAGCCATTGATGATCGAAGGAGGAGAAGAGACGGAGACTAGGGCAAGAAAACTTGAAAAAAGAAGAGAGTAAAGAACTTTTCTTTTCAAAAATCATTCATATTGATAGGCCGGCTGGGGCGTGTGAACCGATAGACGCTTCGAGTTTCGTGCTGCCTAGAAGATAAAGCCGACCCTTGGGATTCTATCATCTTTCATGCAAAAAAGAATTCAGAATCATCAAGGCAAATCTAAATATTTAATGCCGACTCTTGGGATCATATCCAAAAGATCGCTTTAAATCAAAAACAAATCAAGATCAATTAATGAGACGCCTACGTGGCACAAAGATCAGCCTATGCAGCCAGAGAAGACTATACTGCCAGAGAAGTCCATGCAGCATGAAGAGCCTATGCGGATATACCCATGCTTCTTATTGAAAGTATTTTAATTTTATAAATTGAAAACTTTGAAGGGGGTCTTGTAGAAGCATGGAAAAGAATAATAAATTCTTTTGCGGCCCAGAAACTCCATGCGGCTCAGAACTTGGGGGTTTCATGCGGCTCAGAAATCCCTCAGAGCTCCATGCGGCTCAGAAAGCTTCATGCGGCTCAGAAAGCTTTATGCGGCCCAGAAAAAGCCACGTGGCCTTATGCGGTTTGAAATAGGCCCATACAGCTAGCCATAATTACTCTGTGCAGCTGGCCATTAATGCTCTGACACAAAGTGACAGCTCTGACATAAAGAAGAAACGTGACATGCCCATAAAAGGACGAAAAAATCTTTATGATAGCTGGCACAGTTCACAAATTCTAAAAAAGTTTTTTATACGAATCGCCTGTGTGACCCTCATGCGGCTCGTTATGAGGCCACCCTCATGCGACTCGGTTGTGAGGCTACCCTCATGAGGCTCGGTTGTGAGGCTGCCCTCGTGCGGCTCGGTTGTGAGGCCACCTTCATGCGGCTCGGTTATGAGGCCACCCTCATGCGGCTCGGTTATGAGGCCACCCTCATGCGGCTCGGTTATAGGGCCACCCTCATGCGGCTCAGACAGGGGGACAGTCCTTCATGCGGCTCGTAACCTAGTGGCAGTTGGGGCACATGGCAGAAGTTGACTAAGTCTTAAACAACTCGGGTTTATTGCAACCAACAGATCATAGCAGTTCAGATTTATTTCAACCAGCAAAACAGTCCAGATTTATTGCAACAAACAGATCAAGATTAATCTTAACCAATCCCTAACTGTCCACTTCTCAAGGCACAGTTACAAGGATGTGGCCACATGGCTGTACACCCCACTCATCACAAATTCCTATAAATAGTATGGGATTATTCCTTTACACACACAGGGACACAGAGAGCAACACAGAGACAAATCCGAGCAGAGAGAGCATTTCTTCGTCGGAGTCGAGGTTGCGTTCGATCATCCAAGGAGTAAGGCAGAGTTGATAACACTTTCCCGAGCCTCTACCGTCACCCCCCAGAATCCAAATTAAACAATTATACTTAGATTGCTTTTCCTAGGTTTTGTTCCTAGCCTCTCTTTGTACGAGCGAGTTTGTAATTGTGAATTAAAGTTCAATCCTCCCAAAAAACTGTTATGTTCTTTGATAATTAATGGCAAACAAAAACTAACCACCCTACCTAATAACCCAAACCCCCATACAGTCTTTGGCCAATTGCCCCTCTCCTCCCCCCCAGCTGAACCCCTATCTTAGGTTTCCTAAAATCCTATTTGCATGCAAAGGTTCAAAGGCCCATTCATATATAAACTACTTTATATTAAACCCTACCCAAAAACCCTAACTAATATATTTATCTTTCTTCTTCCTTGAGGCCGAACCCTACCCCTCCATCTTCAAATTTTGAGCACCCCCTTAGCCCAACCAACCATCCATCATTACCCTCCACACCAACAACCTCTTCATCCTTCATAAAATCCATCCTTACATCTATCCATTGAACTTCTCAAAACAAACCCTAGAAGTACCATATTCACCATCTATCCTTCAAGAACCATTGCCAACACCTTCAAACTCATCAACAAGGGGTTAGCAAGCAAGCAAAGTAAGAAACTTGGGATCTTGGACAAGGAGGAGCATCCACAACCCTTTTAGCAAAGAATTTCGGTAAAGATTCTATCTTTTTCTATCTCAAAATCCATGCTAATAGTTCCGCAAAAAGTCTAAGTTTAACATCTTAAAATTATATATTGATGTCTTCTATATTTTTATCTCTAGAAGTTGCATGTTGGATTGATGATAAACCGGGTTATGGTAAAGCTAGTCTTGAGCACCATTGATGCAAAACTTTAGGAAATTATTAGAATTTATCAAACTAAAATTAACGTAGGTTTAATTATGGAAAATATGATTTTTAAACATATTTTCATGATTTTGTCATCTTAGATCTGAACGAAAAAATAGTGGTCGGGTAAGTTGTTGACATAGAATAGCTAAAACTTAGTGGTTAATCTTGTCATTTAATCCAAGTTTATTTACTGTAAAATAATTAGTATTAATTTATTTTTAAATATTATTTCATATATTTTAGCCCCATTGGATGATTGGTGAAGTTCCGGACAAGTTTCTGGTAGACTAGCTGGCATATAAATCAACTAGCCATAAATTTTCTTCAGAAATCCAAATCTGTAATTTAGAGCTTAATTTCATACAAAAAATAATTCAAATCATTATTTTTATTATTTTAGATGATCTATATGCATGCCCTCGAAGTAGGGACTTAACCGCAAATTTTGGAAGTCGAAAACGGTAAAACTAAGTTCCGATGTCTCATGGGAACATGTGTTGTTGTGTATAAATTTAATAGTTCCATAAGGTATTTAGATATGATTAATATGGTTAAAAATAATAAATTAGATAATTATGTCATATTACAAGTTCTTGGTTAAATACTTAAAGTAGTTAATTAATTGTTTAGGATCATAGGATTTCAGAGGCCTTAACACGGGAGCGACATTTCTTCTTCACACTGCAGAATCAGGCAAGTACACCTTGTTATTGTTAAATTCTTATTATATCATCATTCTATATTTTCTTGTTATTTGTATTATTGTCGTGGACCTTAGTGGATATATCAATACGTGCTTCCATATTATATTTGGGTGCATTCAACTATTAAGTTGTCTAGTATTGATATCTAGAGCCTTCATGTGATTCTATGGATATTATTTTCCTTTGAAAACTGTAGGATAATATTACCTAAGCTTGGTTTACTGAGATACCGGATTTTCCTGATGACTGTAGGACCAGGATTATTTGTTGTTTTTATTTTTTCTTATAGTTGTGTAATAGGATTTTCCGTTTAGATGATGTTAGAACAGTTACTACTTACGCGACCCATACTGTACACTACGCTTTTATATTATGTATGTATATTTATTCGGAGAGATTATCTGTTTTTTTGTGATCCATGTTTCTCTCTTAGTTACCGTTGAGACTCCAGTACTAGAGCTACGGCTATATGTATACCCGATCTGGATGTCTTTTACTTTAGAGATGTGTGCTTGCAAACTTTGTCCTCAAAGCGTACGTCAGTTTGGTTTAGTTAACCTGGATATTTCATTTACTATACTTTAGCTTATATATTATTTGTATTTCTATGTCCCCTGAGGACCTGGTTATTTCTTAGATATAGGTGACGAGATTTTTTATGAGAAGTATAGGCCGAGAGTATATTCGTCTTTTGCATCGGCTGATGAAGATGAGGTCGCACCGTAGTTTTTTTTTATTTATTGTTATTTTTATTTTATATCTTGTTGGAGCTGTGGACTTCTATTTCATTTGACATTATACAATTCTTTATTTTAGCATGTTATGTCTTGTTACTACTCTGTAGTTTCTTTTATTTGTGGAGGAGTTTAGTTATGTTACTGCTATATATATATATATATTTTTTTTTCTGCTATATATATATATATATATATATATATATATATATATATATATATATATATATATATATATATATATAATTTTATTTTTTAACCAAACAACCATGTCATATATTCATACAAAAGGAGCAAAATGCCGAACCTTGTACATGGAGGATCAAGACCAAAAGAAAGAGGGTGGGGGAGAAAATTGAAACACCGCCCACAGACCAAAGCCTCATTTGATCATGGAGCTCCAGAAGCCGTCATTGACATGCTTGTAACGTCTGTTAACCTTGTGAATCTGTCTATTAACCTCGAAAATCAATTGAGTAGAGCTGTATTAATGCCATTCATATCTATATTTATTACGGTTCTTCTAGATGACCCAAGTGTTGGCGGCTACAATGATCTGGTGGTCGTGGGAGGCTTTGCCCCAGGTGACTAAGAGATCGTTAAAGCCCCCATTGGCCTTAAGGGGGAGGCAGGACGACGAGAACAAAAGCCAGACTTCGGATGCCAGGTCACCTGACGAGAGGATGGCGTCTGCTGTTTCAGGCTAACGCTCCGTGCAGCAATGGCAAACTGATGCTAAGCTGAAGCCAAGGGAGGCGAGGGCGTCGTCGGTGGGGAATGTCTTGCGCGAAGCTCTCCAAAGAAAAATGAACCACTTAATCGGGATACAGGATTGCCAGAAAAGAGTGATGGTAGGGGAGGCAAATCCAGGCCCTATATATATATATATATATATATATATATATATATATATATATATATATATATATATATATATATATATATATATATATATATATATAATTTTAAAATAAATAAATAAATTTATTTATTTATTTATTTATTTATTTATTATTTATTTATTTTAAAATTATATATATATATATATTATATATATATTATATATATATATTATATTATATTATATTATATTATATTATATTATATATATTTATTTATTATTTATTTATTTTTTAAATTATATATATATATATCTATATATATTTTTATATTTAAAAAAATATATTTATATTTATATTTATATATATATATATATATATATATATATATATATATATATATATATATATATATATATATATATATATATATATATATTGGCCTTGGTAATGGGTATAAACATATGGATATGATATAAAATACACATAGGGTATGTACCTATAGCAATATATGGGTAGTTGTATATATGGGATAAGGATATGGGTACATATGTATACATGGTATAGATAGATACATGTGGTATATAGGTAAAAGGGTAAATGAGTTAAGGTATCAATTAAGTGAGTCTATATGTATATATGGTACCTAGTATCCCTATTTCTATATGGGTATGGACCTAGAAACCTAAGTATGACCTAGAAATGACTAGTTTGACTCTGAAAGTCGGGTATTGACCTAGTTGACCAGGGAAGCAAGGTATTGACCTAGTTTGTCTTCCATGGCCTAGAATTGACCTAGAAATCACATTTTAATTTAGATATTAATGTTTGTCACTCCAAACACCAATTGACATTGATATTTCATATTTAGGTCTTTGTAACTCTATTTTGGATATCGATCCTAACACATTGCTTAGGACCACAGGCGAGTAAATTTCTTTATTAGTTTCTATTTACTTGATAGTGGCTATATCACATTTTCGAAAATTGCTTTACTTGATCACCAACAAAATGGTACACGAATTGTATTATATGGATCTTGGTCAGGAAATATTACTCTAGTTTATTGGATTGTCTTCTCATTGTACTCGTGATTAGATCGCGTACAATGATTATACCGTGACATGTCGTGATTTCAGATCCATAAATATTAGTCGGAAAAAGAGGAGATACAAGTTAGTTATGTGATCAAACCTTTAGTATAGCTCATGTGTATAGCAATTATACTTCCCATGTATAATTGAGTATTATCATAGTAGCTCGTGTGCATTCCCAAGTCGATCGCACAACAAACTTATATTTCATAACACATAGCTTGGACTCTTATATATATTGCTCATTGTTCACACCATGCTTCTATGATTATTATTTTACCAGCAGCTTTCTATGTATACATGTTTATCCCAGTTATATTACATGTCCATTGTGTAAGGATACTAATTTTTGGGAATTATTTTTTTATTATTCTAGATGATTTAATTTTTATTAAATTAGATTTTATATTTAATCATGACTATAGATGTACTTTTCCGTAGCTTTGATTTTTGGAGCACAAGAAGCGCCAATCTTTCGAAACGTCCTTCATGAGTTTTGAAGTAGACAAGTCCATCTTCAATTTGATATATCATATCCCATCCAAACTTGTCACCTAGCATTCTTTTGACTTCGTACAACTTCGGATCAAATTTAGGCCATTTGATTATTTACCGTAATTCTAGACCTAACTTCCAACGTGAGTTTGGAACTCGATCTCGATCAAAACCAGTTGATCCAATATATAGTTTTGAACCATTTTGAGCCTACGACACGTATACTAAGGATGTGCCACTCAATCGAGTTCCAATGTGCTATTTATTTACAAATGACACAAGAGACTCATTGATTGACTTTTCGGGTTCGATTTTACTAGAAAATATGTTTGAACCCTAACATAGCCAACCCCACCTGATAGAAGCCATGTTAGGTGCCATGCTTCGTAAAATTATTTTTATGATTTATTTTGGGGATGTTAAACAGCCAAATAGTTGTGTGCTTTAATATATATATATATATATATATATATATATATATATATATATATATATATATATATATATATATATATATATATATATATATATATATTTTTATATATATATATATTATTCAAATATATATATATATATATATATATATATATATATATATATATTATTCTTGATATTATAGTATATATATATATATATTATAATATATATATATATATATATATATATATATATATATATATATATGAAATAGAAAAAAAAGAAAAAAAGAGACAAAAAGGAGCTATTCCCGCAAGGGAACAACAACCTTCAACCGCGCGTAAGGAAACCAATCGCGCCCCCTCCTTATATACATTATGCTAAAAAAAACCTAGCCCTAATCCCAAACCCTAGTCCAGCGACCTTCCGCCTCTGCCCTGACCGGAGCGCCACCGTGCTTGGCCGTCAGGCCACCGTCGAGCGGCCGTACGATGGCGAACAGCGCAACAACAGTAGTAGCATACGGCCACAGCTGTAGTTGTAGTTAACGATGCAACTTCGGAACGATGATTCTCTCTCTTCCTTCATCTGTTTCATGAACGGATTGCATAAGTACGAAGACAACCTAACCATCTTCAAATCCCATTAAGTACTTTTCATTAATTTTGGTGTATGCGACGAAAATCGAGTTCCAAAATCAAGAAAAAGAAATCGATTTTTGGACGTTAGAAACTATACTGAAACACTGTTTTGGAAGCCAATTTTCAGATCGGATATCGAATTTTGAAATTCTAAAAGAACAAAGTTGTAGCCAATATGAACAGCTTTACAAGGAATATTTGGTCATAATTTTTTCTTCATTAGTTTTGAAATAAAATTAGTTCCAAAAACCCCAAAAAACTATTTTTAAAACATAAAAAAAATTGATACGGGGTTCGTCCTAACAAAAAGGGCAATTTGATCGTGAACCACTTGCATCAAAAGGTGCATATGGACATTACGGATGTGTAGGCTTTGACAGAACTCTAATTGGTTACATGTTCGCGACGAATTTGAGGCGTATCCGTCAAAATTTACCGTATCGGCCCCTTTACAAAAACCTCAATTACATTGTGCACGTTTGTCACCTCGTGATGAAACTTATGTCACTGGACTCGTATCATTTTTCTGGTCCGGTGAGCCAAGTTTGGTTCGATTCTTAGAAGGTCGACCGGAACTCTATTTTGGTGGGCCCACGATCCGATTCAACGAGCGATTTTGTGCATGGCTCATAGAAATCCAAATTTGGACATACCATTGAGTTTGTATAAAAAAATGGCCTCGTAGGTATATAATTTGTTGACTTTAGAGGCCATAGGTTGTGGCATATTTTTCGGTACAAAGCGGGTCCAACGACGGGCACTATTTTCATCCAAAATTATTATTTTGCCCCTGTGTCCAGAATTAGACTTATGGGTAGACAAACGTAGACATTTTTTCTTATGTCAAACAAGTTGATGATGTCTGTTTCAACATCCAGAGACATTTGCAGGAGTTTGACTTTTGTGGCTTACTGAGTGACTGGATATTGTCGGTTTTGCGTACTACTACCAGGCAAGTATACCTTACCAACTTTGTACAGTTATTTAGGTGCATGTTCTTATTATACTTTTTTGTTCATGTCTCATTTTCTCTTCCATATTTGCAGTCTTGCTATGATTTATTTCCATGTCTCTTACCCGTTATCAGTTACTTTCATCACTAGTTATACTTTCACACATGACTTCGATAATGTTGTTTACTTGAGTGACTTGACTTGATCACGTGTGCCATGATACTTTGACTCGATCACGTGTTCCATGTTACCTTGACTTGACCCTCTACCGATACTAGGATTGGCTACTTGACCACTCTCGACTCGGGAGACCCATGGCAAGACTACGATAGAGACTCACTATAGTTAGGGAGTACCACGCAAGGCTACTAGCTATAGGACCGAGAGTACCATGAGGGCTACGGTCATTCAATTTATTTATAGCCATACTTACTATTATTTTCCATATGACATGTCATGATCTATATAGTCTTCCATATGATCTACATTCTTGTTCTAGAAGTTGTTTTTTTTGTGTTCTTTGCATGTTATATATTGTCATAGTAGGCATGTCTTATGTATCTTGCTAGTCCCCTAAGGACCTGGTGATCTTTCCAGGTATTACGAATGTTATCAAGGTAGAATACATGGTGGGATGTGAGTTCTTCTCCCAGACTTCAGGTTTATATGGTTGTTGTTGTTATTCTTCTCTTTCTTATTTATATTTTGTCTTATATTGATTCTTGCTGTTATTATGGCCTAGTGTTTTACAAGCTTCAACTTTTTTCTAGCTCGTTCTTGATAAATGTATTATTGGGGATCCACTCTAATATATTTATATAATCT
This sequence comes from Iris pallida, assembly GCA_029216955.1. NCBI lineage: Eukaryota > Viridiplantae > Streptophyta > Magnoliopsida > Asparagales > Iridaceae > Iris > Iris pallida. The sequence continues at coordinate 3,154,449 of JANAVB010009597.1, forward strand.
AGAATCAGTGTATTATGGTCTGATCAACCTTAGTACACTTGATTCGTAATTGTTATCGATATTTAGTGTATTGAGATATAGTTGATTTAGAACAACCAGACAACTTATATGTACCCGAGCTGGGCTGGAGTCCTCTCGATACATAGCTGGCATGTATATGATCTTCTAGACCTACATATTTTAGGACTGGGGCATTACATGTTTTTTTTTGTGGCCCATGCAGGTCGATTTAGCTGTTTTGGTTACATTATTGTACCGAGCAGGCCTGCGAATATGATTAAACCCTTAGCAATCTCAATCCACAATTGCATTGACAATTCTTTTAGAAATTTTTCTATCATCCTTGAACTTCGTATTTGCTCTCGATTATTCTTCTTTTGTTTTCTCGTGCCATTGCTTCTCATCCCTTCCTATTTTGGAGTGACGAATGATCGTGCTTGATAGAATTTATCAGAAATTCTTAAGTTATAGTACAAAGTAGGTTATTTATTGAATTTTGGTTGCTTGATAGATAAGAGGGGATTAGAGATGCCATATGCTATAGGTATCTAGTGGTAGTAATTTTTGCAACTAGTGTGCAAGGGTTATAAAATTTTAGGATAGCATGTATTTGATGGAGTAGTGTTACCAAAGGTGGGTAGATGTTCTCAGTATTGAAATAAATATATGATCGTACTAGATTATGCTTTTATGGTAGTCACTTGATCAAGAATAGAGTGGTAGTTTTAGTGTAAAATTTTACTCTCTACAAGAAGAACCTAAGCATAGCCTAACCGAACCCCATTTACTATTATACCTTATCAGTTGTATTGTTAGGATTAGGCAGAATGGTAGGTATCACATAGCTTGGTCAGGTAAAATAGACTTATATAATTATGATAATAATATGGTTGGAGGACATGCCTTTAACATGATCATTGTAAGATCACCTGTACCAAGAAGAGCGACTAGAGATATCCATCTATAATTTTACAATAGAGAAGTTGCAAAACCAATTTTTTTAGGATTGATTATTACTTGACTTGTTAGGGGACACCATAGTGACCTAGTGTATCCCTTGAACTATTCCTAGTTACGCTAGCGCGGTTCTTCGTTAGTAAGCTTTATTTTAATTTCGATGACGAAACTCGTTTAAGGTAGGTAGATTATAAGGACCCTGATTTTTAGGAATTATTTTATTATTATTCTAGATGATTTAATTTTTATTAAATTAGATTTTATATTTAATCATGACTATAGATGTACTTTTCCGTAGCTTTAATTTTTGGAGCACAAGAAGCGCCAATCTTTCGAAATGTCCTTCATGAGTTTTGAAGTAGACAAGTCCACCTTCAATTTGATATATCATGTCACATACAAACTTGTCAGCTAGCATTCTTTTGACTTCGCACAACTTCGGGTCAAATTTAGGCCATTTGATTATTTACCGTAATTCTAGACCTAACTTCCAACGTGAATTCGGAACTCGACCTCAATCAAAACCAGTTGACCCAATATATGATTTTGACCCATTTTAAGCCTAAGACATGCATACCAAGGGTGTGCCACTCAATCGAGTTCCAATGTGCTATTTATTTGGAATGACACAAGAGACTCAATGGTTGACTTTTCGGGTTCGATTTGACTACAAAATATGTTTGAACCCTAACCTAGCCAACCCCACCTGGTAGAAGCCATGTTAGGTGCCATGACTTTGTAGAATTACTTTGAATTTATTTTGGGGATGTTAAACAGTCAAATAGTTTATATACAATTTTGTATAAATATATGATTATATTTAAAATAGCCTAATGCTATATATATTGGCCTTAGTCACAGTTTAAGTTTGAGATGCATATTGACTAGAAATTTTGGCACGACTAGTATATTTGTGTGCTTTGACTAGTGTTTTAGCCATGGTAGGAAAGGCCGAGTCATATGAGTGTCCCAACTAGAAAAATTAGTCAAAGTTGCGACTTGAACCCTATAAATGGTCTAAATAATTAATTATTAAGATTTTGACTTTTTAGGAGACCCCATTGACTAATTCAGCCCGGACTTGACCTGAACCCGACCTAAACCTATGTAATCATATAGTGCGTCCAAAGACGTCCGTGTAGATATGTAATGTATTTATATTTTATAGTGGTATTTATTTTTAATGACCTAGTAGGCAAATTTTGTAAAAGGGTGGTTACCTATAGATATTATATATGTTCGTGCTATTCAAATGATATTTTATTTAAATATGTGATAACTAATTTCCTTAAAACATCCTTATGGATTTTTATGGATTTTTGGCCATATAGATACTTGTGTGTATACCTATTAAATAAATGCATAAATAAATATATTACTATTATGAAGATTTTGTATATATTCCTATAAATATAAATAAAATATTTTTATGCATGTAAATAATTTTTATGTATAAATCCTACTTTAGAAAAAGGTATTATTAAGATTTTTTAAGGATTTTATAGAGTATTTATGCGCGCGCGCGCGCACACACACAGTTATATATATATATATATATATATATATATATATATATATATATATATATATATATATATATATATATATATATATATATATATGAAAAAAAATAGGAAATATAAAAGAAAAGAAAGGAAAAAAAGAGACAAAAAGGTGTTGTTAGGGGTGTCAACGGATGCTTATCGGTACGGACAGGACAATATTCGTATCCGTATCCGATTTTTTTTTTGTAATATTCGAATCCGATCCGATATCCGAACGGATATCTCTTTTGGCACTCCGAATTCGTATCCGTCTAGTTTAACGGATATCGGATAATATCCGATCCGATTAGCTAAAAAATTCGAATGCTAGTATTCGAATATCCGAAATCCGAAATATTAAAAAATTTAGTTATTATCCGAATATCCGAAATCCGAAATATTAAAAATTTAGCTATTATCCGAATATCCGAAAACCAAATTCAATTTCTCTACATATTTGAGTCCTTTCTTCTTCTGTTGTAAATTGTAATTAATATATATTACTATTATATATCAATTATATTATAATTAATTTATGTAAAAGTCAGTTGAGAATAAAATACTTTAATCTTCTCTATTAATTAATATATATTACATATACATTATACTATAATATATATAAAATTTCGGATATCCGAAGCCAATATCCGAATTCGATATCCAAAATTTGCAATTTAAAGTCGGATCGGATATTAACGGATTCGAATACCTTAATATCCGAAAATGGATAATATCCGAAAAATATTCGGATATCCGAATCCGATATCCGAAATTTCAAAAATATCCGAAAGCTAGGATACGAAATCGGATCGGATTCGAATTTTCGACTATCCATTGATAGGTCTAGGTGTTGTTCCCGCAAGGGAACAACAACCTTCAACTGTGCGTAAGGAAACCAATCGTGCCCCCTCCTTATCACACTCACTTTTTTTTTCTAATTGGAGGTATTTTAGTCATTATGCATTATTTGAATTTGTTTAATTTATTAATTAAATTGATTGTTGTGTAGTTGGATTGGTGTTTTGGTAGGAGAAGATGGTATAACCTTAGTCAACCTTGCTTAGAAGCCTAATAATGTAATTAGATTTATTATTATTTTTTCTAATTTTAATTTAGAATTATTGTCTATTTAAGAATCATTTATGTCACGACCCGATCCCAACTAATTGGGTCGAACCGGATCATGTCCAGCCTGCACCGTTGTTGAGACGGCGGCAGTAAGCTGTTCAGTAGCAGGTAACCATACAACAACACTATATTTGTCACAACTCAACATCGGAAAATAAACTTTATTAAACTTTGAAATTGAAATACAAATGGAAACTGTTCTGAAATGAAATAACAGAATTTGAAATTTAAACAACAATGTAGAAAAGAAAATCTATCTATCGGCCGGATCATCGGCCTCAGTCCAACGTCCTCCTGTGGGGACTCTGGCAGCACAACTGGGTACAACACAGGGTCGTAGTAGCTGCCGATTAACAGCTCAGTGTCCTCAATGTCCCCTAAAAATGTATCTCCAGTCAGGAGGGAGCAAAGTACAATTCATGCTAATTTTTAACAGTTAAATTAAATAATAGAATCATGCAAATCTAAACAGTTTAAACATGAACAGTTTTCAGCAGTAAAACAGTATGATTTGAACAGGCAATGAAATATGACCGGCTTAGGTTTGTTACAGTAAAGGATAGGGGTTTTGTTACAGTATGGTCATACTCATTACACTATTCCTCCAGTCCCCAGTAGTTACAGTGCTCTCAGAGAGAGTTTCGTGTTTGCATCATAGTTTAGACTTGCAGTAAAGCGATTAAATAAATAACTGTAAACTAACATAAACTATACTTGTCTCAAAGGAATTGACTGGAGAGGTAGAAGACTTCGAGACAGGAAATCAGAATCGTCCTCGAATTCCTACATTCGAGAAATTGATTCAGATTTCAGGTTTACCAATCCAGCTACGCTAGTTGAAATCTCTATTGGCGTCCTAATCCAATTTTAATTCTTTTAATTAACCAAATACAGAAAATACGATTATTTGTGCGTTGATTTAGTACAAGGGAAAAAAGATTGTTTTAAACTTTGTATTTGGAAAAATACGTCGATACCAGATTAATTGTTAAAACTTGGTATTTTTATAGTATGTAAATATAAAGCTAATTTTTCTTATTTAGTGAGAAATACATGATTTTTAATTAATAATAAACTTGTCAATTTTTAGGTGGAAAAATCTTAATTAATTTTATACGAAAATACTTTTATTCATTTTACTCGTAAAATAGAAAAACTCGCAAAACCATAAATAACTAAAAATCTACACTACCAATTACAGTCACAGACCACAGCCAGCTGGGCTTATGCCCATTACAATTTATTTACATAAATTGAAATAAGACAAAACTGCCGTTAGTCCTAAACTGGAATATTAATAAAATATGAACAAAATTAATAGTAAAAATAAAGATAAAAATAGAGTCTCAGATATGGTCCAATCCTCAACTTGGCTAATGCCACAACGTCCGGGCGGGACCGGTTTCGTTTGCACTTAGCCGGGTCCATTGACCGATATGGTCGTCACCCAAAACCAAATATCAATAAAATTTCGAAATTCATTTTAAATTCATTTTTAAAATAATCTGGAATTTACGGAAAAATCCGGCAGCATCTCCTCTGTTTTTGGTCAACCCAAAAACTGGAAAATAGCACCGATAATTTCCTGCAAATCCCAAACTAGAGAAAAAACCCGAATTTATATATATATAAAATCCACAACCAATCCACAGAATAATCGGGACGACCCGAATAATTTTCGGAAGTCCGATTCCAACCCAAAAATCACAGAATGCTACCGGAAAAATTCGGAAAGCTAAAACATACCAAAAATCCATTCCCAAAATATTTCGGGAATCTAAAATAATCCACAGAACCTTTCCGAAGGTTCCAAAAAATTACAACGTCGCTAAAACCGAATTCCCAAAGGGAATCGGGGACCATTTCTCATCATCGACTAAAATAAAATGAGCGGGACAGGGGTTATACCTCGGGTTGCTCGGCTAGAGCTCTCAGATGAATAATAGAAAGAATATAGAGCTCCGAACAGCGAATTAATTCCTGAAACAGCGCAGGAACAGCAGCTACCAGCAGCGTCGTTGCCGAAAATCAGCAGATCGGGGAGTCGGGAAGGGCGCTGACCAGAGAGACGCAGTCCAGGGGGAAATCGCACGGGGAGACGTGCGACGAAGGGTGCTGGGGTGCTCGACCAGGGGCAGCGGCCACAGGGAGGAGCTCGACGCTGTCGGCGTCGGGGCGCGAAGGGGTCGACCGCGCAAGGGGGACGGGCGAGGGCCAGAGGCGGCGTCGGCCGAAGGGAGGCCAGCGGGGGTGAATCGGGAGGCGGGGCGCGGGTGTGGGTGCGGCTCCGCTGGAGGAGACCGGAGGGTGGCGCTCGCGATGAGCGGGGGTGCGGCCAGTCGGAGGAGCTCGCCGAGGGAAGTCGGCCGCGGAGGAAAGCTTCGGGAAGGAGGTTGGGAACATAGGGGTTTGGGAGATGAGAGTTGGGGCTTTCTTCTCTGAGAGTGAGGAATGTTGTGAGGGAAAAAGAGAAGTGAAAGAGTTTAAATGAAAGAAGTGATGGAGTTGGTCGTGAGAGAGAGAGAGAGGAAGGATGTGGTGTGGAGGAGTTAAGGGAGAGAGAATATGGGGTAGCTATCGACGTGGGAATAGGGGTGTTTGTACTGGTCCTTGTGACCAGCACAAGAAATTTTTTTTTATTTAATTAACCAAATCAGATTTTAATAGGAAAGAAAGAAATGGGATTGGGTTCGGGCTCAGGCTCGGGTCTGGGTTCGGACTCGGGTCTGGGTTCAACCAAAAATCCTTGTTATATTATTTTTGAAAACTTTTACACTCGAAATAATTTCTAAAAATATATTAATAATAATAGAAATACAGATATTAATAATACATAGAAAAATGGGTTTCACAATCTTCCCTCCTTAGAAAATTATGTCCTCGAAATTAAAGCAAGGTTAGGGATTACCTCAGGTCTCAAACAGGTACGGGTACTGCTCCCGCATCTGATCTTCTCGCTCCTAGGTCGACTCGTCTGGCGAGTTGTGCCGCCACATCACTCTGACTATTGGCGTCACGGTGTTCCTGGTTCTCTTCTCGCCTCTGTCCAAAATTGCCACTGGTTTCTCCGGCACTGTGAGGCTGGGTCCAATCTCCAGCTCTGAATGGTCCAAGATATGGCTCGGATCCGGGATGTAGCGTCTCAGCTGCGAGACGTGGAAGACGTTGTGGACGCCTTCGAGACTTGGGGGTAAAGCTACCCGATAAGCCATTTCTCCAATCCTGCTAAGTACTTCAAATGGACCAATGTACCTGGGGCTCAACTTTCCTGCTCTGTCGAAACGGATTGTTCTTCTGGTAGGCGAGATCTTCACAAACACACTGTCGCCTTCTTCAAACTCCAAAGGCCATCTGCTGCAATCGGCCCAATGCTTCTGTCTGTCCTGGGCAATCCTGAGCTTGTCTCTGATCATTCTCACCTTCTCTGCTGCTTCGGTCACCATCTCAGGTCCAAGCAACACTCGTTCTCCGATGTCGTCCCAGGCAAGTGGATTGCGACAACGACGTCCATAGAGTGCCTCGAACGGTGTCATCCCGATGCTAGCTTGGTAGCTGTTGTTGTAAGAGAACTCTACCAAGTGCAAATGGTCTTTCCAAGACCTTCCAAATTCCAGGACGCAGGATCTCAATATATCTTCTAGCGTCTGGATTGTTCTCTCCGATTGCCCGTCAGTCTGAGGGTGGTAGGCGGTGCTGAACTTCAGTTGGGTTCCCAAGCTGTCATGCAAACTCTTCCAAAAGTGAGAGGTAAATCTAGTATCTCTGTCAGATACGATACTTACCGGAACTCCATGAATCCGGTAGATGTGCCGCATGTACAGTGCTGCCAACTTCTCGGTGGATAAACCAACCTTGAAGGGGATAAAGTGAGCTGACTTCGTCAGTCGGTCCACAATAACCCAAATGGCATCCTTCCCTCCTTGGGATCGAGGTAGTCCCGATACAAAATCCATCGTTATGTGCTCCCATTTCCACTTCGGAATGTCAAGCGGCTGCAATAATCCTGCTAGTCTCTGTCTGCTGGCTTTAACTTGCTGACAAATTAAACATCTAGCCACATACCTGGATACATCCTTCTTCATTTCATACCACCATACTATAGTCCGCATATCCCGGTACATCTTGTTGGCTCCAGGGTGTATGGAATACTGCAACTGATGCGCTTCTTGCATCAGCTCGTTCCTCAGTTCGCCAGTTGGTACGCACAGCCTCGTACCATTTTTCAGTGCTCCGTCGCTGGCGATTGAGAATCCTTCAAGTGTTCCTGCCAACCCTTGGTCTCTAAGTTTGCAAAGCGTCTCGTCTTGGAATTGTGTCTCCTTGATCATGTCCATAAGACTCGAACGTACTTGCAACTGCATCAATGATGATTCAGCTCCTGGTACGATGGCTTCTTTTCCAAGTTTCTTCATCTCCTCCTCGGGCAGTACAATTTCCAATCCAAGCTTCTCCATGTCCTCCAGCAAATAGCGTTCCTTGGTCAAGAACATTGCCATCGGGTATCGACTAAGTGCATCTGCAACAACATTAGCCTTACCCGGATGATACTGCAGGTTGATATCAAAGTCCTTCATTAGCTCCAGCCATCGTCTTTGTCTCATGTTCAGCTCCTTCTGAGTGAAAACATATTTCAGACTTTTGTGGTCCGTAAATATTTCTACTCTCTCTCCATACAGGTAGTGCTTCCATAGCTTTAAAGCAAAAATCACCGCTGCAAGCTCCAAGTCATGTGTGGGATAGTTCTTCTCATGAGTCCATAATTGTCTAGATGCATAGGCAATTACTTTCCCGTGTTGTTGAAGAACGCAGCCCAGTCCTTTTTCGGAAGCATCACTATAGATTGAGAAACCGTCGGTACCTGCGGGTAGCGCAAGTATCGGCGCCGTTGTAAGCCTCTTCTTCAGTTCCTCAAAAGCTGACTGGCACGCTTCAGACCATATGAACTCCTCGTTCTTCCTGGTAAGCTTCGTCATTGGCTTCGCAATTTTGGAGAAATCCTTCACGAACTTTCGGTAGTAGCCAGCTAGTCCCAAAAAGCTCCTGATCTCTGCAATCGAGCTTGGTGCAGTCCACTTCTCAATAGCAGCTATCTTCTTTGGATCCACCGAAATTCTTTTTCATGTGACAACATGGCCCAAAAATTCCACTTTGTCTAAAAAGAATTCGCATTTGGATAGCTTACCATAGAGCTTCTCCTACCTCAAGGTACTCAGTACTTTCCTCAGGTGCTCTTCATGCACTTCTTCCGTCTTCGAGTAGATCAGTATGTCATCAATAAAGACAACAATAAACTGATCCAGATATTCATGAAAAATCTTGTTCATGAGGTTCATGAATACCGTGGAAGCATTTGTCAGTCCAAACGGCATAACCAAGAATTCAAATTGTCCATACTTGGTGTTGAACGCCGTTTTGGGAATATCCTCCTTCCAGACCTTGATTTGATGGTAGCCTGATCTGAGATCTATCTTTGAAAATACCTTGGCTCCACTCAGTTGATCAAACAGGTCGTCGATCCGGGGCAGGGGGTACTTGTTCTTGATGGTGATGTTGTTCAGCGCCCGGTAGTCGATGCACATCCGCACGGTTCCATCCTTCTTCGGCACGAACAAAACTGGTGCTCCCCAGGGTGAAGCCCCGTCTTTGATAAATTCTTGCGACTTCAGCTCGTCGATCTGATCCTTCATCTCCTTGGCCTCCTTGGGGTTGACTCTGTAGCATCCCCGAGAAATAGTGGAAGAGCCGGGTACTAGATCGATGGTGAATTCCACATCTCGATCTGGCGGCAATCCTGGAAGACTATCTGGAAAGACATCCATAAATTCTGCAATGATAGGGTGAGGAGGCCCGGGTTCTTCGGTGATAGAGGAGTAGGAAATACTCTTCATATCTTTCGGAGCCCGAAAGATTTCAAACTCCGGTTCTCCTGGTGGGCTGAAGATTACACATCCTCGGTGACAATCTATCAGCGCATGCTGTTCACTTAACCAGTCCATCCCTAGGACTACATCATAGTTGGGCAGGGGCATCACTAGTAAAGGTGTTGAGAACTGATGGCCAGAGATGGTTATGGGACAATTACAAGCTCCAGTGATGGGTATAGGTCCACCACCGGTCATAACTCTACTAATCACTTTGCTAAGTCCCGAATCTATGTGGTGTGCAGATATAAACTTTGATGATATAAAACTATGTGATGCACCCGAATCAAATAATGCTAGAGCAGGATGTGAAAACACATAAATGGAACCTGTGATGACATCTGCGGTGGGTTCCTGCTCTGGCTCCTGCTCATCAGCTGCTAGGGCAAAAGCTCGCCCGGTCTTCTGCTGGTGCTGTCCAAACTGTTGTTGCTGAGTAGGTAGGGGAGCTCTTTGCTGGTTGGTTCCGGTCCGGTGGGCTGACATGGGACAGTCCTTCACTTGGTGGGTGGCAGACCCACAGACTAGACAGTGTCCTAGCCTCTTCCTATAGATGTTCGACTGATGCCCTGGCCTCTTGCAATAGTCACAGACAGGGATCTGCTTCTGGTGTGCTCTGTCATTGGTTCTTGCCTGATGATGATGCTGCTGGTGGTACGAGGGCCTGTTGCTGTTGTTATTGGGCCTCTTCTGACTACCCTGGAAGTTGCTAGTTCCAGGATACTCCCTCTTGGATCGAGAAGGCTGGCTCTTCTCCACATCCTGAGCTCGGATCAGGATCCTCTCATAAGTCTTTGCGCCACCTGCGATCACAGGGGTGCGAATCTCTTCTCGTAAGCCATACCTGAATCGCTCAGCACGATCCTTGGGGTCAGCTACCAGGTTCTGGGCAAAGCGGCTTAGTCGGCCGAACTCTGCTGCATATTCGCTGACCGTCATGTTTCCTTGCTTCAAGTTCTAGAATTGCCTCTCCATTTCCTGTATCTCCGATGTCGGGAAGAACTTCCTGCGGAACAGCTTCTTGAAGGTGTCCCAGTCGAGCTGCTTGTCCTGGAGTCGGGGTTCATTCCGATACCAGGTGCTCGCCACATCCTGTAGTTGGAGTCCTATAGCTTCAGCCTTGAGGTCCTCCGGGAGTCGAGCGACGCTCAAGAGACGCTCCATATGGTCTAGCCATTCATCGGCGTAGATGATACCTTCGGTTCCTTTGAAAGGTCGAGGGTCTTGCTTCTTAAAGCTTTCTATGTCTCCCACCTTCATGCAATAATACGCCTCTAATCAAAAGAATGGCCTTAATGAAATATAACTTAACTCCTGAATCATGCTTACCTTGGCAGGTCGTGGCTCTGATGAAGTGGTTCTTCCTCTCTCGAGGGCAGCCATGGCCACGTTGTGGGCATTCTCCATGCCTTCTCTCATAATCGCGGTCTGCTTACGATGGACTTCAGCTTGGGCAGCAGTCTATTCTCTGTGAGCTTTTGCTTGAGCTCTCTGTGCTTCAAGCACTCCTCGTAGCATTCCCACTAGGTCAGTGGGATCCACGGGTACTGGTGGGGCAGCTGGTGCGGCCACTACCGCAGGGGTCTGTGGCTCAGCCTGGGATTGTGCAGGATCCACCGTTTACGCTGTAGTAGCGTAAACGGGCCGGGGAGCTGGTGCAGCATGAGGACGGTCTGTCAGCTGCAAGGGAGGTGGGTCCCGGCGTGCTTGAGAAGGGGTGTGATCGGTTGATGACACCTCATCGTCAGCAGGGCCGGATCGGGTAGTCTTTTCTTTGGCCATGATCTGGAAGGTTTAGGGTACATACATAAGCAAGGTATCCTACCAGTCTATAATCAAACAAAAATATTTATTTATATAATTCGGTCCTATGTCGTGACAAATCAATGTTTTAGTGTTCTAATTGTTTCTAGGTATATTTTCCTAAGTTGTTGTATAGACCTACATGGGCCACCACTGAAAACATGTCACGACCCAATCCCAACTAATTGGGTCGAACCGGATCATGCCCAGCCTGTACCGTTGTTGAGACGGCGGCAGTAAGCTGTTCAGTAGCAGGTAACCATACAACAACACTATATTTGTCACAACTCAACATCGAGAAATAAACTTTATTAAACTTTGAAATTTAAATACAAATGGAAACTGTTCTGAAATAAAATAACAGAATTTGAAATTTAAACAACAATGCAGAAAAGAAAATCTATCTATCGGCCGGATCATCGGCCTCAGTCCCAACGTCCTCCTGTGGAGACTCTGGCAGCACAACTGGGTACAACACAGGGTCGTAGTAGCTGCTGATTAACAGCTCAGCGTCCTCAATGTCCCCTAAAAATGTATCTCCAGTCAGGAGGGAGCAAAGTACAATTCATGCTAATTTTTAACAGTTAAATTAAATAATAGAATCATGCAAATCTAAACAGTTTAAACATGAACAGTTTTCAGCAGTAAAACAGTGTAATTTGAACAGGCAATAAAATATGACCGACTTAGGTTTGTTACAGTAAAGGATAGGGGTTTTGTTACAGTATGGTCATACTCATTACACTATTCCCCCAGTCCCCAGTAGTTACAGTGCTCTCAGAGAGAGTTTCGTATTTGCATCGTGGTTTAGACTTGCAGTAAAGCGATTAAATAATTAACTGTAAACTAACATAAACTATACTTGCCTCAAAGGAATTGACTGGAGAGGTAGAAGACTTCGAGACAGGAAATCAGAATCGTCCTCGAATTCCTACATTCGAGAAATTGATTCAGATTTCAGGTTTACCAATCTAGCTACGCTAGTTGAAATCTCTATTGGCGTCCTAATCCAATTTTAATTCTTTTAATTAACCAAACACAGAAAATACGATTATTTGTGCGTTGATTTAGTACAAGGGAAAAAAGATTGTTTTAAACTTTGTATTTGGAAAAATACGTCGATACCAGATTAATTGTTAAAACTTGGTATTTTTATAGTATGTAAATATAAAGCTAATTTTTCTTATTTAGTGAGAAATACATGATTTTTAATTAATAATAAACTTGTCAATTTTTAGGTGGGAAAATCTTAATTAATTTTATACGAAAATACCTTTATTCATTTTACTCATAAAATAGAAAAACTCGCAAAACCAGAAATAACTAAAAATCTACACTACCAATTACAGTCACAGACCACAGCCAGCTGGGCTTATGCCCATTACAATTTATTTACATAAATTGAAATAAGACAAAACTGCCGTTAGTCCTAAACTGAAATATTAATAAAATATGAACAAAATTAATAGTAAAAATAAAGATAAAAATAGAGTCTCAGATATGGTCCAATCCTCAACTTGGCTAATGCCTCAACGTCCGGGCGGGGCCGGTTTCGTTTGCACTTAGCCAGGTCCATTGACCGATATGGTCGTTACCCAAAACCAAATATCAATAAAATTCCGAAATTTATTTTAAATTCATTTTTAAAATAATCTGGAATTTACGAAAAAATCCGGCAGCATCTCCTCTGTTTTTGGTCAACCCAAAAACTGGGAAATAGCGCCAATAATTTTCTGCAAATCCCAAACCAGGAAAAAAAACCCGAATTTATATATATATAAAATCCACAACCAATCCACAGAATAATCGGGACGACCCGAATAATTTTCGGAAGTTCGATTCCAACCCAAAAATTACAGAATGCTACCGGAAAAATCCGGAAAGCTAAAACATACCAAAAATCTATTCTCGAAATATTCCAGGAATCCAAAATAATCCACAGAAACTTTCCGAAGGTTCCGAAAAATTACGACGTCGCTAAAACCGAATTCCCAAAGGAAATCGGGGACCATTTCTCATCATCGACTAAAATAAAATGAGCGGGACAGGGGTTATACCTCGGGTTGCTCGGCTAGAGCTCTCAGATGAATAATAGAAAGAATATAGAGCTCCGAACAGCGAATTAATTCCCGAAACAGCGCTGGAACAGCAGCGACCAGCAGCGTCGTTGCCGAAAATCAGCAGATCGGGGAGTCGGGAAGGGCGCTGACCAGAGAGACGCTGTCCATGGGGAAATCGCACGTGGAGACGTGCGACGAAGGGCGCTGGGGTGCTCGTCCAGGGGCAGCGGCTACAGGGAGGAGCTCGGCGCTGTCGGCGTCGGGGCGCGAAGGGGTCGGCCGCGCAAGGGGGACGGGCGCGGGCCAGAGGCGGCGTCGGCCGAAGGGAGGCCTACGGGGGTGAGTCGGGAGACGGGGCGCAGGTGTGGGCGCGGCTTCGCTGGAGGAGACTGGAGGGTAGCGCTCGCGGGGAGCGGGGGTGCGGCCAGTCGGAGGAGCTCGTCGAGGGAAGTCGGCCACGGAGGAAAGCTTCGGGAAGGAGGTTGGGAACAGAGGGGTTTGGGAGATGAGAGTTAGGGCTTTCTTCTCTGAGAGTGAGGAAAGTTGTGAGGGAAAAAGAGAAGTGAAAGAGTTTAAATGAAAGAAGTGATGGAGTTGGTCGTGAGAGAGAGAGAGGAAGGATGTGGTGTGGATGAGTTAAGGGAGAGAGAATAGGGGGTAGCTATGGACGTAGGAATAGGGGTATTTGTGCTGGTCCTTGTGACAAGCACAAGAAAAATATTTTTTTTTTATTTAATTAACCAAATCAGATTTTAATAGGAAAGAAATAAATGGGATTGGGTTCGGGCTCAGGCTCGGGTCTGGGTTCGGACTCGGGTCTGGGTTCAACCAAAAATCCTTGTTATATTATTTTTGAAAACTTTTACACTCAAAATAATTTCTAAAAATATATTAATAATAATAGAAATACAGATATTAATAATACACAGAAAAATGGGTTTCATAATTTAATTCATTTTTAGCTATTTTTCGTTAAGCCTTTAAGCCTTTTTTGTCAATAGGCCTTTTAGCAGCTTGAGGAGTGCTGGCCCATGACCAAACCCTAAACCTAACCCTAATACTCTCCTTGGCCGGCCAAACACAGCAGGCCCCCCTTTTCCATTATGAAAAACATAGGAGCCGTCACAAGTTCAAAATCCTAGTTTTTTTCCTTCTCTTCCAAAGGCCCCATTCTCTCGTTTCTCACCCAAATCCTTCCAAACAAAGTGCGTTGTGACCGTTGGGAGGAAAAGAACCTGCTGGAGACTTGCTAGTGAGGGATCGGATGCGTTTGACCAGCGGGAATCGACAATCGACGTGTTTGGGAGGCTTATTTCATTGAGTTTTGACACTCAATAGGTAAATCTCTCTAAACACTTGTTAATTCCATTTTTCTTCATAGATGCAACCATATAGGTACCCCAGACCTGTGCATGATGTTTGGTAGATTTGTGATTATGTTTGATAGCTGTATCGGACACGTGTCGGTCCTATGGAACACGTGTTCGACAAAATGCCACTTAGAACTGAAAATTGTTATTTTTGATTATGTTTTCACGAATTCCTTGCTAATATTATTTGTAACAACTTTTGTGAAGACGGATCTTGATTCGACACGATTTCAGTATCCGAATCGGATATGGACACGCGTGCACGAGGCCCGTGCATGTCCTGCTGTCTGTGCGTCATAACTCGACGCACAGGGCTCCGTTTTGCATGAAATTTTATGGGCACGTGGGAGAAACCTCTGCCTACATGCTCACAAAAATTTTGTGGAGCATGCGCGAAGAAATCCGATGCGCACGGTTCAACCCGCACTGTGCACGCGGCTGAAAAGTGCCGCGGACACGGCCTTCGTACGTGAACAAGACACGTCAAGGACCCGTTCCAGGAGCACAAGCACGAAGCCCTATACCTAGTCTACCTAGGGACTCAATCCTGGAATACGGCGTGGCTCAAATCGCGAGCCACGTGGCTCGACACGCGCCCACGGGCACGCACGCACGTGCGCACAGGCCGCGCAGGATCCGGGTATCCTGTGTCGCGTAGACACGACGTGGTGTCGTGTCATGTACCCTAGACCTAGCATGGGATCCTACCTAGCTATGTGCACGAGCACAAGGCTTCTCGTTGTGCATGTGGCACTCAATCGAGCGAAAACATACATGTACGTACACTTGTCAATGCACGCGTATGCGGTTCTCTCCGATACACACTCTGTGGATACGATACGGACACGGGTTCGACCCGTCAGTACCCGAGCATGTCACACACGTATAGACCTTCGTGTTTGCCAAGTTTCGCGGGTTCTAGTTGTGTATTTTGGAAATTGGGTATCGAGTTGGTTTTCGGGTTTTGTATTGGTTTGTTTTGAATCGATTCTTGGTTGAGTTGTGAATTTCTAACTTTGAACCCAGATTCTGAGTTTAGAGTTCAGTTTAGATAGTTTTTGGAAGTTCAATTTTGTATATGGATCTAATGTTTACATTCAAATGGTTATAATCTATATATTATAGCTTCCTTTGTATATATATATATATATATATATATATATATATATATATATATATATATATATATATATATATATATATTTATATATATATATATTGTAGGTATAATTGTGAGTTGAAATCAGATTTTGAATGGGATGATTAGGTTAGTATAGATTTCTGAATTTGTTTTGAAGTTGTACATGACTTCAAAACAAGAATTTGTTTTGAAAATGAGGGATACAAGAATTTAGGTTTAGAGTTTGGCTAATCGATATTTGGGATAATTAACGATAGGATTAGTAGCTATTTATAGCCTCCCAAAGGAACAATCCAGAAAAAGTATTCCAAGAATATTCCTGAAAATATTTCAAAGAATATGTTAGATTCCAAGGTGTCACTCTCCGTTCCCAGAATACGTATTTTAATACGTGTACGACTTGAATGCATTTATTTAATATTTATCGTGAATTGTTCTGTATTTAAATTCCTTTAATTTCACGCTAACTATTTCTCTGTATTTTATTTTCTGCATTTTATTTTCTGCCTTGCTTTTTGGTTCAACTAGAGTTGGTTATCTTCCGGCCATTGGATGGTTCAACATGAACCCACCTACCACCACTCTTCATTTAAAGCCCCATTCTCTTTCTCTCTCTTCATTACTTCACCATTACTCTTCTTCTTCCTCATAAACTCTCTCCCACCTACCCAGCTGTCACGCCCCAGAACCAGAATACTGGAGAGCGGGGGAATGACTCAGCCAGCTACGTATTACGGGTAGATGAATACCGTATAATACGATCAATGCTGTCTAACCAGACGAGGGGGTGCATACTACATAAAAGTCTTACTATGGTCATTACACATCTATTGTCTCAATCATTCAAATAAGAAACAGAAATAGAGAACATATAAGATAAAGCAGTAAGGCGTCCCAAACGCTCTGTCAAAATGTTCTTGATATCTGGCTTTACAAAACATAGCCAGATTGATGTAGCAAAAGTATACACAATTGTTATCAGCTACAGTCTGACTTTAATTACAATTATGTAAAAGTAAGTACAAGACAATCCGACTAACATGTCGGTGCCAAACGGCCAAGTATAAAGTAAGTGACAAAACGAGCGGTGAAGTAAGGAACCCACTCGAGTCCTCCTGCGATCATCCCTCTAGTGTTGACCATCTTGGAGGTAGAAGTAAGCTGGATCCTCGGGGACCGGCTCTAAATCTGGCCATGCAAAACCAGAGAGGTTAGACCTCTAATAGCAAGTACCACAAGGAAGCACGACATGAGAACTAAAACCAGTAAGTAAAAGAATATAATAATAGATCTCTGCTTTCCACTAGGATTCACATCACATCACGACACTTCGAACCAACCTCCCAACCAAACAAGGACAGAAGTTGGCCCGTCATGTCCTGACATTCTGATCATCCCAGTTAGGTAACAGAGTAGGTACAGTGCACAAACAAATCAATTCAAACGGCCATTCAACTACTACGGCTTGCTATTGTGAGTCCCAAGTTATCCTGGAATAATGCAATTAGGGACTCCTCAGTTCTTACCATGTGCGAGCAAGGCTAGTCTATCCAGTCAATCATGTGCGCCATACATGAATTAGACGAGTCCTAGCAGGACGCCCGTCAATATACAATATACAATAATAATAAAAGCAGATATTGTTCCCTGCCCGTGTGGCAGTTTTACAGTATCTGTGGGAACCAGCCGGCCCGTCGGGTATTACTTGTCCCAAGGGGGCTGCCATGTAAGAACTCGGGAATCCATTCTCTCCATGCCATCATTATTTTATTTAACTTAATAGTCCCTACGTTGAGTGAAATCCCATGCCGTAGATCATGGTCATTCAAATGAGTACTTTCGTACGGGGTACGATATGCACAACTCTACAACGATACCAGTACGGTTAGGTTGTAGGTCTTACATAGCGTAATGCAACAATCAAATCTAACCACGGTAATCATGCCTTGACCATAAAGTACACATGCTTCTTTTGTAGAAAATAAATAAGTAAATAAATAAATAAATAGATTGAAGCCTGCATGTGCATGTAAGTCAATATTCGGGATCAGCCAGTCGATTACAATAGTCCATAACATGAACGTGTCTCATTCATTCAATTCAATAAGACGACTAGCCAGTCTCTTAGTTCCGACTAGGAACGCATGATTAATTTAGTCAAGATAACCATTATTATCAATGGTGACAAGGTATGAAAGTCAATTAGCATTAAACGGGGGTCGAGTCTATAACTCTCATGGTCAAGTCCCAGTCATACTGGGTATCCCAAAAATCAATCGGGACACAAGGCACATTCCACATAACAATTGATATTAACAATATTATCATATCATGATTTTATCGAGTTTATGCCAAAAAGGCGTAAGGATATAAAATGGACGTTAAATATCTAATAAAATATCAATATACAGGGCTATAGAAGATCCAGGGTAAGTAGGCTACGCTCATGTCAGGCTACGCTCAAGTCAGCGTACGCTCAGGTCAAAGAGGCAGCGTATGGGCTCCATACAACTCCTCACCATCCAAGTGAGCGTATACAAGTCATACGCTCCCCAAAGGCAGCGTATGGACTCCATACGACTCCGGACCATCCAAGTCAGCGTATGCAAGTCATACGCTCCCAAAAGGTAGCGTATGAACTCCATACGACTCCTGACCATTCAAGTCAGTGTATGCAAGTCATACGCTCCCAAAAGGTAGCGTATGAACTCCATACGACTCCTGACCATTCAAGTCAGCGTATGCAAGTCATACGCTCCAAAAAGGTAGCGTATGAACTCCATACGACTCCTGACCATTCAAGTCAGCGTATGCAAGTCATACGCTCCCAAAAGGTATCGTATGAACTCCATACGATATACGCTTCCAAAAGGTAGCGTATGCAAGACACACGCTTCCTAAAAAGGTAGCGTATGGACTCCAGACTGCGATGCGCTAAAGAGCGCGCACAGCTCAGTGACGCAAGCTAAAAAGCTAGTGTACACTGCTCACTGTCTTCTCCAAACAGCAAGAACTCCATGGTTGCACCCCAAAGCTTCAAAGGTCCATAACTTGGTCAAAACAAGTCCAAATCCAACTTTCCAAAGGTCAAAATTGGGTAGAATAAAACTCTCTACAACAGAGAACCATCAAAACTTGAAAACAAAGAAGTTTGATAGATCAAAACCACCAAACTCCGAAAATAACTCATTTCTAGATCTACAAAAATTAAGACTTCAAAATGAAAAAATGCCAAGTTCTAAACTCTCTTAGGATCTTGCGAGGAAGATAAATGAACCATAAAAACATGGGTTCTCATGTGGAGCAAGTTGTACTTGCCTACGGTTTGGTAGGTGGAGAGAGTAATGAAGAAGAAGAAGAGGAGGAGTAATGGTGAGAATGTGAGTTTATGAGGAGAGAGAAAGAGATGTAAGCTTTAAATAGAAAAGGGGGTGCTAGGTGGGAGTTGGGCCGGGTCCAATGGGTCCAATGGGTCTAATGGGTCGGGTTGTAGGGGATCCAACCAAAGCCAATCCGAACCCAAAGCCTAGCTAAAGCAGAGAATAAAAGCAGAAAATAAAGTACAGAAATAAAATTACAGAAATATAATTGCAGGAAATAAATTAACATGAAAATTTAAAGAGCAGATTAATTGATTAACATGAAATTAAAGAAATTTAAATACAGGATAATACATGATAAATATTAAATAAATACTCATGAGTTGTACATGTATAAAAATACACATTCTGGGAACGGGGAGTGACATCTCTACCCTCCTTAGAAAAATTCCGTCCTCGGAATTTCAAATCCAAGCAGGATAGAAACATCAGGGCTAAGCTAATCTAAGTACAAGCAATTCAATCAAGCAATCATTTTACAATGTCTATAGCAAGTAACACATATGTAAATCCATCAATTTACGATATCAAGCAATTCTATCCATAAGGTGATAAGCATGAGGAATCAAGACAATCAGGTACACAGAAAAAGATATACCTTGTGAGTCAAACAGATGTGGATACCGTGATCGGATATCATCCTCACGTTCCCACGTTGACTCTCCCAAAGAGTGATGACCCCAAGCAACCCAGACAAGATTAATTGTTCGGTTCTTGAGTATTTTCTCTCTTCGGTCCAAGATGGACACAGGCTGTTCCTCGTAAGACAGGTTGGTACCAACAATCAGTTCTGAATGATCGAGGATATGGCTGGGGTCCGATACATACCTTCGCAATTGAGATACATGAAACACGTCATGCACCTCTCGTAACGAAGGTGGAAGGGACAAACGATAAGCAACATCGCCTACCCTATCAAGAATAACAAATGGGCCTACGTATCGTGGACTCAACTTCCCGCGAACGCCAAATCTAATGACCCCACGGGTAGGTGAGATCCGCAAGAACACGTGGTCCCCAACAGAAAACTCTAGCGGCCTACGATGCTGGTCCGCCCAATGACGATGCCGATCCTGCGTAACACGAAGTCGCTCTCTAATTCCTTTAATCACTTCAACCGTCTGGATAATCATTTATGGGCCTAGCATCTTCCTTTCCCCGATATCATCCTATGCTAGTGGCGATCTACACTTCTTACCATATAGTGCCTCAAATGGCGCCATCTGGATACTGGCTTGATAACTGTTGTTGTATGAGAACTCAACTAAGTGCAGGTGGCTTTCCCAAGATCCTCCAAAATCTAGAGTGCAAGCTCGCAACATATCTTCCAAGGTTTGAATTGTTCTTTCTGATTGCCCGTCCGTCTGAGGATGGTAAGCCGTGCTAAATTTTAACTTGGTACCCAGACTATGATGTAAGCTCTTCCAGAAATGCGACGTGAAACGGGTATCTCTGTCTGACACAATACTGACAGGGACTCCATCCTGTCTGACTATCTGTTGCATGTACAACTCTGCCAACTTTTCTGTAGATTGCCCTACTCTGAAAGGAAGAAAGTGTGCTACCTTTGTAAGCCGATCTACTATCACCCAAATAGCATCTTTACCACTTGGTGATCTCGGTAAACTGATCACAAAGTCCATTGTAATATGCTCCCATTTCCATTCCGGGATGGGAAGCGGTTACAATAATCCAGCTGGCCTCTGCTGTTCTGCCTTCACTTGCTGACATACCAAGCAACGAGAAACAAATCTAGCTATCTCTCTCTTCATCCCGTTCTACCAGAAGTGCTGCTTGATATCTTGGTACATCTTGGTCCCTCCAGGATGTACAGAATACTGGGAACTGTGAGCTTCTGTCATAACTTCTTGTCTGATATCTCCACTAGGTACACATAGACGTGATCCAAACCTAAGCGTACCATCTTCGTGAATTTGCATCTCTTTTCTGAGCCCTGGCTCACATTCTGCCCTAAGCTTCTGAATCCTTAGGTCCTGTGCCTGGGCTGCCTTGATCCTGCCTACCAAGTCGAATTGAACTTGTAGACTCGCCATAATTCCTACATCACTAGGAAGTATAACTTCAATGCCCATCTCCTGAAGGTCTTCTAAGATGTGCTTCTGCATTGTCAACATAAATGCGCTACCTCTTCTGCTAAGAGCGTCTGCTACCACATTAGCCTTGCCTGGATGATACTGAAGCTCCACATCATAATCCTTGATCAGCTCTAACCATCTTCTCTGCCTCATGTTCAGCTCCTTCTGAGTAAAGATGTACTTCAGACTTTTATGGTCTGTGTACATCTCCACTCGGTCACCATATAAGTAATGCCTCCAAAGCTTCAAAGCAAACACTACTGCTGCTAACTCCAAATCATGAGTTGGGTAATTCTTCTCGTGGTCCCGAAGCTGCCTAGATGCATATGCTATCACCTTCCCGTGCTGCATGAGGACACATCCAAGTCCTTTACCTGACGCATCACAATATACTGTAAAACCTCCGGGTCCGACTGGCAATGTAAAAATAGGCGCCGATATCAACTTCTGCTTCAAATTCTCAAATGATGCCTGACATTCTGCCGACCAAACAAATGGCACATCCTTCCGTGTCAAACGGGTCATGGGTGCTGAAAGTCTTGCAAAATCTGACACAAATCTTCTGTAATATCCTGCCAATCCCAAGAAACTCCGTACATCAGCTACGATCTTGGGTACTGGCCAGCTCTCTACTGCTTCTACCTTCTTGGAATCCACTGCTACTCCAGCTCCTGATATGATATGACCCAAAAATGAAATATGATCCGACCAAAACTCACACTTGCTGAGCTTGGCATACAACTGGTTCTCTCTCAAAACCTGCAACACTTTCCTGAGGTGGTCTTCATACTCCTCTTCACTAGCAGAATATACGAGAATGTCGTCGAGAAATACCACGACAAACTGATCTAAGTACGGCATAAAGATGCGGTTTATCAAATCCATGAATATTGCTGGAGCATTGGTCAAACCAAACGGCATTACCAAGAATTCATAATGCCCATACTTCGACCTGAATGTTGTCTTGGGGATATCTTCCTTCCGAACCCTCACTTGATGATATCCTGAACGAAGATCTATCTTGGAGAAAACTCTAGCCTTGCTCAACTGATCAAATAAGTCGTCGATCCTGGATAATGGGTACTTGTTCTTTACTGTTGCCGCGTTAAGCTTCCTGTAATCGATGCACAATCTGGATGATCCATCCTTCTTCCCCACAAGTACCACTGGTGCTGCCCATGGCGATACGCTAGCTTGGATAAACTTCTTCTCCTTCAATTCCTCTATATGCTGATATACCTTGGCCTGCTCCGAATCTGCCATTCTGTAAACCCGATCTGATATCGGTTTAGTTCCAGGTGCCAATTCTATACTGAACTCAATATCTCTAACCGGTGGCAGACCGGGAAGTTCTTCGAAAAATACGTCTAAAAATTCTTCAACTACCTTCGGAACCTGAACTTCTTCCATTGCCGTTACTACTCTCTGCTCTTGTTGAGTTGCTTCTGATCTGACTAAGGTGAATCTCTTCATGCCTGGAATATCAAAAGATACACTCCTACTACGACAATCTATTGTCGCATGACTGTCTTTCAGCCAGTCAATGCCTAAGATAACGTCGAAATTTCCAACAGGAAATTCTATCAACTGGGCGGGTAAGGAATGCCCGCAAACTACAACACTACACGCTAGAATAACTCTACTAACTCCTACGAGCCCATTACCAGTGAGTATATTCAACCTTCCTGGCAATGCCTCGAACTCCATTCCTAGCCGTGTCGCAAATCGTGCAGATATAAATGAGTGCGATGCTCCCGAATCAAATAATGCTACTGCGGGATATGAGGCGACGAGAATGTTACCTGCCACAACATCTCTCGATGCTAATGCCTCTTCCAAGGACAGAGTGAATGCCTGTCCTCGACCTCCTTGCTGGTTCCCATGTTGCGGCCTAGCCTGGTGCTGCTGCTGGCCCCTTCCTTGATGATGCTGGGGTGGTCTATGCTGGTGTTGCTACATCGGCGGTCCCTGCTGCCGAAACATCTGAGCCTGCGGTACTAACGAACGCTGTGCCAACGGCCTTACTGCTACCGCTGGTCCTCGATACTGCCCTGCCCCTGGTGCTGGCAGAGCAGGAAACTGCTGCACTGGTCCTCCTGACCTCGAATTCATGAAACATGTGGTAACCCGATGATCTGGATTTCTACATATCAAACATAGTCCATTCAATGTCCGACACACATCTCTAGTGTGCCCCATCTTCCCACAATAAGTGCAGCCCGCTGGGGGTTGCTGGTTCTTCCTCTGTTGCTGTTGCTGCTGCCTGGGTGGTGGTGCTGGTCCTCGTATCGCCACATCGTGGATACGAATGCCAGTGGATGGTGCTGTTGTTCGGGGCGCTGCTCCCCCTCCTCCTTCAATCTGACTGTGGGATCTCTTCTGACCCCCAGTCCTTGCCGCAAGCCTCTGAATGGTGGTCTCATGCCTTCGGGTTGCCGTCAATATCTCATCAAAAGTCTGGTAATTGTGCCCCTCTATCAATTGCAAGAGCTCAAGATGAAACCCTTGCTGGAACCTTATCGCCCTCTGGCGCTCCGTTGTTACCATCTTTGGGGCAAACCTACTCAATCTGCAGAACTCCGCTGCATAAGCATCTACAGTCTTGCCAGCCTGTCTGAGGTTGATAAACTTCTGTTGTAGCTCAAACTGCACCACAACTCCATAATACTTCGTCTTGAACCTTGCAGTAAAATCGTCCCATGCAACAGGACGTCTGATGCCTACTTCCTCTGCTTCCCACCAATCACGTGCAAGATCCTGAAGTAACAACTTCACTAGATCCACACGCTCTTCGGCCGGCACCTTAGCGGCTGTCAGAATAGCCTCAATATCCTTAAGCTATGCATCTGCTGAGATGGCATCCTCCGTGCCCTCGAAACGGCAGAGGTAGTACTTACAAAACCGGGCTGACGCTCCTGAATCTGTCCTCGCCCCTCTTTCCAATGCCGTCTGTAATCCTTGGTTGAGTAGTATATTCTGCTCTTGTAACTGAGCGTGCATGCGCTGCTGGGCTAACATCTGGTGTTGCTGAGTAGCCATCATCCCTCTCATGATCTCCAGAAGGGCTGGTGTATCCAATTCCACAGGGGTAGGTGGAACTATTGGTGGTGTTGGAACCTCCGGATACTGCGGTCCAACCGCTGGTTCTACTATCACCTCTTCTTGAATAGCCTCATGAAGTGGTTCTGACCCTTGTTGTTGACCAACCTGGTCAGGTTGTCCATGCTGCTGTCCATGTTATTGCTGTCCAGCTCTGACAGATACGGACGAGGTGCCCCTAAGAAAAGGGACAAGAGAACAATCAAATGATCGGACATGAAGGATCAATGAAGTCAAAGGATACTGGAATGTCAAGCTAGAGTTGAGAATTGACGAATCATGAGATCAAGGGAAAACATGTGTGATTGAGACATCCTATTAAACACCCCACAAGTCTAAAATCAGACCTGCATGGGCCACCACTAAAACCTTGTCACGCCCCAGAACCAGAATACTGGAGAGCGGGGGAATGACTCAGCCAGCTTCGTATTACGGGTAGATGAATACCGTATAATACGATCAATACTGTCTAACCAGACGAGGGGGTGCATACTACATAAAAGTCTTACTATGGTCATTATACATCTATTGTCTCAATCATTCAAATAAGAAACAGAAATAGAGAACATGTAAGATAAAGCAGTAAGGCATCCCAAACGCTCTGTCAAAATGTTCTTGATATCTGGCTTTACAAAACATAGCCAGATTGATGTAGCAAAAGTATACACAATTGTTATCAGCTGCAGTCTGACTTTAATTACAATTATGTAAAAGTAAGTACAAGACAATCCGACTAACATGTCGGTGCCAAACGGCCAAGTATAAAGTAAGTGACAAAACGAGCGGTGAAGTAAGGAACCCACTCGAGTCCTCCTGCGATCATCCCTCTAGTATTGACCATCTTGGAGGTAGAAGTAAGCTGGATCCTCGGGGACCGGCTCTAAATCTGGCCATGCAAAACCAGAGAGGTTAGACCTCTAATAGCAAGTACCACAAGGAAGCACGACATGAGAACTAAAACCAGTAAGTAAGAGAATATAATAATAGATCTCTGCTTTCCACTAGGATTCACATCACATTACGACACTTCGAACCAACCTCCCAACCAAACAAGGACAGAAGTTGGCCCGTCATGTCCTGACATTCTGATCATCCCAGTTAGGTAACAGAGTAGGTACAGTGCACAAACAAATCAATTCAAACGGCCATTCAACTACTACGGCTTGCTATTGTGAGTCCCAAGTTATCCTGGAATAATGCAATTAGGGACTCCTCAGTTCTTACCATGTACGAACAAGGCTAGTCTATCCAGTCAATCATGTACGCCATGCACGAATTAGACGAGTCCTAACAGGACGCCCGTCAATATACAATATACAATAATAATAAAAGCAGATATTGTTTCCTGCCCGTGTGGCAGTTTTACAGTATCTGTGGAAACCAGCCGGCCCGTCGGGTATTATTTGTCCCAAGGGGGCTGCCATGTAAGAACTCGGGAATCCATTCTCTCCATGCCATCATTATTTTATTTAACTTAATAGTCCCTACGTTGAGTGAAATCCCATGCCGTGGATCATGGTCATTCAAATGAGTACTTTCGTACGGGGTACGATATGCACAACTCTACAACGATACCAGTGCAGTTAGGTTGCAGGTCTTACATAGCGTAATACAACAATCAAATCTAACCACGGTAATCATGCCTTGACCATAAAGTACACATGCTTCTTTTGTAGAAAATAAATAAGTAAATAAATAAATAAATAGATTGAAGCCTGCATGTGCATGTAAGTCAATATTCGGGATCAGCCAGTCGATTACAATAGTCCATAACATGAACGTGTCTCATTCATTCAATTCAATAAGACGACTAGCCAGTCTCTTAGTTCTGACTAGGAACGCATGATTAATTTAGTCAAGATAACCATTATTATCAATGGTGACAAGGCATGAAAGTCAATTAGCATTAAACGGGGGTCGAGTCTATAACTCTCATGGTCAAGTCCCAGTCATACTGGGTATCCCAAAAATCAATCGGGACACAAGGCACATTCCACATAACAATTGATATTAACAATATTATCATATCATGATTTTATCGAGTTTATGCCAAAAAGGCGTAAGGATATAAAATGGACGTTAAATATCTAATAAAATATCAATATACAGGGCTATAGAAGATCCAGGGTAAGTAGGCTACGCTCATGTCAGGCTACGCTCAAGTCAGCGTACGCTCAGGTCAAAGAGGCAGCGTATGGGCTCCATACAACTCCTCACCATCCAAGTGAGCGTATGCAAGTCATACGCTTCCCAAAGGCAGCGTATGGACTCCATACGACTCCTGACCATCCAAGTCAGCGTATGCAAGTCATACGCTCCCAAAAGGTAGCGTATGAACTCTATACGACTCCTGACCATTCAAGTCAGCGTATGCAAGTCATACGCTCCCAAAAGGTAGCGTATGAACTCCATACGACTCCTGACCATTCAAGTCAGCGTATGCAAGTCATACGCTCCCAAAAGGTAGCGTATGAACTCCATACGATATACGCTTCCAAAAGGTAGCGTATGCAAGACACACGCTTCCTAAAAAGGTAGCATATGGACTCCAGACTGTGCTGCGCTAAAAAGCGCGCACAGCTCAGTGACGCAAGCTAAAAAGCTAGTGTACACTGCTCACTATCTTCTCCAAACAGCAAGAACTCCATGGTTGCACCCCAAAGCTTCAAAGGTCCATAACTTGGTCAAAACAAGTCCAAATCCAACTTTCTAAAGGTCAAAATTGGGTAGAATAAAACTCTCTACAACATAGAACCATCAAAACTTGAAAACAAAGAAGTTTGATAAATCAAAACTACCAAACTCCGAAAATAACTCATTTCTAGATCTACAAAAATTAAGACTTCGAAATGAAAAAATGCCAAGTTCTAAACTCTCTTAGGATCTTGCGAGGAAGGTAAATGAACCATAAAAATATGGGTTCTCATGTGGAGCAAGTTGTACTTGCCTACGGTTTGGTAGGTGGAGAGAGTAATGAAGAAGAAGAAGAGGAGTAATGGTGAGAATGTGAGTTTATGAGGAGAGAGAAAGAGATGTAAGCTTTAAATAGAAAAGGGGGTGGTAGGTGGGAGTTGGGCCGGGTCCAATGGGTCCAATGGGTCGGGTTGTAGGGGATCCAACCAAAGCCAACCCGAACCCAAAGCCTAGCTAAAGCAGAGAATAAAAGCAGGAAATAAAGTGCAAAAATAAAATTGCAGAAATATAATTGCAGGAAATAAATTAACATAAAAATTTAAAGAGCAGATTAATTGATTAACATAAAATTAAAAAAATTTAAATACAGGATAATACATGATAAATATTAAATAAATACTCATGAGTTGTACATGTGTAAAAATATGCATTCTGGGAACGGAGAGTGACACCAGCCGCATTGGCAAGTGCCAACTTGCTTCTCGATGGATCTCCATTTTTGTTGTTCCATTGTCTTCTCTCAAGATTCTTAGATACTTTAGTATTTAGTATTTACAATTTCCATGGTTCATTTCATGTAGATCTAAGTTTAATGTATTTTCGGATTTTTTGGGGTTTGATATAGTAACTTTGTTATTTTTCAAGATTTGACGGTTCCATGTCGTAGAGAAATTCGTTATACCCCATTTTGACCTATGGAAGTCCAGATTTGGGCTTGGAATGAAGGATTTAGGGAGCTTGGAAGCAATGGCTTCCCATGGTTCTTCTTCTCATAAAGTGGAGAAGAAGAACAGTGCTTGACCGCATGAGTTTTCATGTGGCAAGTCCCTCCTGGCCGCATGAGCAATCCTGGCCGCATGAGAAATCCTGGCCGCATGAGCAATCCTGGCCGCATGAGCAATCCTGGCCGCATGAGACTTTCCATTTCCAGCCGCATGAGACTTTCTATTTCCAGCCGCATGAGACTTTCTATTTTCAGTCGCATGAGACTTTTTATTTTTTTAGCCGCATGAGACTTGATTTCCTGGCCGCATGAGACCCGATTTCTGGGCCGCATGAGACTCGATTTCCCAAGCCGCATAGATGGAGCCTGACTTGCCCAGCCGCATAGATGGGCATCCACATATTGCTGCCCATATTGCCTTTTTTCTGTTTCTTGTTCTGGATTGACATTGATTGATATTGATTGTGATCTTGACTAATAATTGATCATGCGTTCCTAGTTGGAACTAAGAGACTGGCTAGTCGTCTTATTTAATTGAATGAATGAGACACGTTCATATGTATTATGAACTATTACAATCGACTGGCCGATCCCGAGTATTGGCATACAGGCACGTGCAGGCTTCAATTTATTTGTTTCCTACAAAAGCAACATGTGTACTTTATGGTCAAGGCATGATTATTTTGTGGTTAGTTTTGATTGTTGTATTACGCTATGTATAACCTAAAACCTAACCACACAGGCATCGTTGTAGAGTTGTTCATATCGTACTTGTACGAAAGTACTCATTTTGAAGGACCATGATCCACGGCAT
Organism: Iris pallida; assembly: GCA_029216955.1. Lineage (NCBI taxonomy): Eukaryota > Viridiplantae > Streptophyta > Magnoliopsida > Asparagales > Iridaceae > Iris > Iris pallida. Next base: position 3,183,399 of record JANAVB010009597.1, read on the forward strand.
GGGATTTCACTTAACATAGAGACTATTAAGTTAAATAAAATAATAATTACATGGAGAGAATGGATTCCTGAGTTCTTACATGGCAGCCCTCTTTGGGGACTATTAAGTGTCCGACAGGCTGGCTGGTTCCCACAGATACTGCAATCTGCCACACGGGCAGGGAGCTGTGTCTGCTTATATTATTTATTGTATATTGTATATATGACGGGCGTCCCGCTGGGACTCGTCTAATTCATGATTGGCACAATTGATTGATTGAATAGACTAGCCTTGCTTGCACATAGTAAGAACTGAGGAATCCTTATTGCATATTTCCAGGGTAACTTGGAACTCACAGTAGCAAGCTGTAGTAGTTGCATGGCCATTTAAGTTGACTTGTTTGTGTACTGTACCTACTCTGTTAACTAACTGAGATGATCAGAATGTCAGGGCACGACGGGCCAACTTCTGTCCTTGTTTGGTTAGGAAGTTGGTTCGAAGTGTCGTGATGCTATGTGAATCCCAGTAGCTAGCAGAGATCTATTTATCATATTTTTTTATTACTGGTTCTATTTCCTCATATCGTGCTTCCTTGCGGTACTTGCTATTAGAGGTCTAACCTCTCTGGTTTTGCATGGCCAGATTTAGAGCCGTTTTCCGAGGACTCAGCTTACTTCCACCTCCAAGATGGTCAATACTAGAGGGATGATCGTAGGTGGACTCGAGTGGGTTCCTTACTTCCCCGCTTATTTTGTTACTTACTTTATGCTTTGTCGTTTGGCACCGACATGTTAGTCGGATTGTCTTGTATTTACTTTTACGTAATTGTAACTAAGTCAGGCTGCAGCTGATAATAATTGCGTATACCTTGCTACATCATCTGGCTGTGTTTTGTAAAGCCAGATATCAAGAATATTTTGGCTGAGCGTTTGGGACGCCTTACTGCTTTATCTTACATGTTCTCTATTTACTGTTTCTTGTTTGAATGATTGAGACAATAGATGTGAAGTAACCATAACGAGACTTTCATGTAGTAAGTACTCCCTCGTCTTGTTAGACAGCATTGATCGTATTATACGGTAATCATCTACCCGTAATACGTAGCTGGCTGAGTCATTTCCCCGCTCTCCAGTATTATGGTTCTGGGGCGGACAAGATTTTAGTGGTGGCCCATGCAGGTCGATTTCAGACTTGTGGGGTATTTTAATTTATAGGATGTCTCAATCACACATGTTCCCCCTTGATCTCATGATTCGTTGTTCTCAACCTTAGCTTGACATTCCAATATCCTTCGACTTCATTGATCCTTTATATCCGGCCGTTTGATTGCTCTCTTGTTCCTTTCTTTAGGGGCACCTCGTCCGCATCTGTCAGAACTGGACAACAACAACAACAAGGGCAACACGGACAACATGACTATGTTGGTCAGCACCAAGGGCCAGTACTACCATAAGATACTATCCAAGAAGAAGTGATAGTAGAACCAGCGGCTGGACCACAGTATCCGGAGGTTCCAACACCGCCAATAGTTCCACCCACCCCTGTGGAAGTGGACACACCGGCCCTTCTGGAGATCATGAGAGGGATGATGGCTACTCAGCAACACCAGATGTTAGCCCAGCAGCGCATGTACGCTCAGTTGCAAGAGCAGAACGCATTACTCAACCAAGGATTGCAGACGGCCTTGGAAAGAGGGGCAAGGACATATTCAGGAGCATCAGCCAGGTTTTGTAAGTACAACCCCGTCGTTTCGAGGGCACAGAAGATGCCATCTCAGCAGATGCATGGCTTAAAGATATTGAGTCTATTCTGACAGCGGCCAAGGTACCGGCAGAAGAACGTATGGATCTAGTGAAGTTGTTACTTCAGGATCTCGCACGTGACTGGTGGAAATCAAAGGAAGTGGGCATCAGACGTCATGTTACTTGGGACGATTTTACTGCAAGATTCAAGATAAAGTACTATAGGGTTGTGGCGCAGTTTGAGCTACAACAGAAGTTTATCAGCCTCAAACAGGCTGGCAAGACAGTAGATGCTTATGTACCGGAGTTCTGCAGATTGAGTAGGTTCGCCCCGGAGATGGTAGCAACAGAGAGCCAGATGGCTATGAGATTTCAGCAAGGGATTCATCTTGAGCTCTTGCAATTGATAGAGGGGCACAATTATCAGACTTTTGATGAAGTGTTGACGGCAACCCGAAGGCATGAGATCACCATTCAGAGGATCACGGTAAAGACTGGAGGTCAGAAGAGATCCCACAGTCAGATTGAAGGAGGAGGGGGAGTAGCACCCCGAACAACAGCACCGTCCCTTGGCGTTCGCATTCACGATATGGCAATGCGAGGGCCAACACCACCACTAAGGCAGCAGCAACAGCATCAGAAGAAGAACCAGCAACCTCCAGCGGGCTGCACTTATTATAGGAAGGTAGGGCACACTAGAGATGTGTGTCGGATATTGAACGGACAGTGTTTGATATATGGAAGTCCAGATCAACGGGTTTCCACCTGTTCCATGAATTCGAGGTCAGGAGGACCAGTACAATAATTTTCTGCTCTGCCAGCACCAGGGATAGGCCAGTATCGAAGACCAGCGGTGGCAGTGAGACCGTTGGCACAGCGCCCGTTCATGACACAAGCTCAGATGTTTCGGCAGCAAGGACCGCCGATGCAGCAACACCAGCATAGATCACTCCAGCATCACCAAGGCAGGAGCCAGAAGCAGCACCAGGCTAGGCCGCAGCATGGGAACCAACAAGGAGGTCAAGGGCAGGCATTCACTTTGTCCTGGAAGAGGCATTGGCATCGGAAGATGTTGTGGCAGGTAACATTCTCGTCGCCTCATATCCCGCAGTAGCATTGTTTGATTCGGGAGCATCTCACTCATTTATATCTACATAATTTGTGACACTGCTATGAATAGAGTTCGAGGCATTGCCAGGGAGGTTAAATATACTCACTGGTAATGGGCTCGTAGGAGTTAGTAGAGTCATTCTAACTTGTAGGGTTGTAGTTTACGGACATTCCCTACCCGCCCGGTTGATAGAATTTCCTATTAGAAATTTTGACGTTATCTTAGGCATGGACTGGCTGAAAGACAGTCATGCGATAATAGATTGTCATAGAGGGAGTGTATCTTTTGATATTCCAGGCATAAAGAGGTTCACCTTAGTCAGATCAGAGGCAACTCAACAAGAGCAGGGAGTAGTAACGGCAATGGAAGAAGTTCTAGTTCCGAAGGTAGTTGAAGAGTTTCTGGATGTATTTCTCGAAGAACTTCCAGGTCTACCACCAGTTAGAGATATTGAATTCAATATAGAATTGGCACCTGGAACTAAACCGATATCAGATCGAGTTTACAGAATGGCGGATTTAGAGCAGGCCAAGGTATATCAGCACATAGAGGAACTAAAAGAGAAGAAGTTCATCCAAGCTAGCATATCACCATGGACAGCACCAGTGGTACTTGTAGGAAAGAAGGATGGGTCATCCAGATTGTGCATCGAATACAGGAAACTTAACACGGCAACAGTAAAGAACAAGTACCCACTACCAAGGATCGACGACTTGTTTGATCAGTTGAATAGAGCTAGAGTTTTCTTCAAGATAGATCTTCGTTCAGGGTACCATCAAGTGAGGGTCCGGAAGGAGGATATTCCTAAGACAGTGTTCAGGTCGAAATATGGGCATTATGAATTCTTGGTAATGCCGTTTGGTTTGACCAATGCTCCAGCAATATTTATGGATTTGATGAACCGCATCTTTATGCCATACTTGGATCAGTTTGTCGTTGTGTTTCTTGACGACATTCTCGTATACTCTGCTAGTGAAAAGGAGCATGAATACCACCTCCGAAAAGTGTTACAGGTTCTGAGAGAGAACCAGTTGTATGCCAAGCTCAGCAAGTGTGAGTTCTGGACGGATCATATTTCATTTTTGGATCACATCATATCAGGAGCTGGAGTAGCAGTGGATCCCAAGAAGGTAGAAGCAGTAGAGAGTTGGCCAGTACCCAAGACCGTAGCTGATGTACGGAGTTTCTTAGGATTGGCAGGATATTACAGAAGGCTCGTATCAGATTTTGCAAGGCTTTCAGTACCCATGACCCGCTTGACACGGAAGGATGTACCATTCGTCTGGTCGGCATAATGTCAGACATCATTTGAGACTTTGAAGCAGAAGTTAATATCAGCGCCTATTCTTACATTGCCAGTTGGACCCGGAGGTTTTACAGTATATTGTGATGCATCAGAAAAAGGACTTGGATGTGTCCTTATACAGCATGGGAAGGTGATAGCATATGCATCTAGGCAACTTAGGGACCACGAAAAGAATTACCCAACTCATGACCTGGAGTTGGCGGTAGTAGTATTCGCTTTGAAGCTATGGAGGCATTACTTATATGGTGATCGAGTGGACATGTACACAGACCACAAAAGTCTGAAGTACATATTTACTCAGAAGGAATTGAACATGAGGCAGAGAAGATGGTTGGAATTGATCAAGGATTATGACGTGGAGCTTTAATATCATCCACGCAAGGCTAATGTGGTAGCAGACGCTCTCAGCAGGAGAGGCGGCGCATTTATATTGACAACACAGAAGCACATCTTAGAAGACCTTCAGGAGATGGGCATCGAAGTTATACTTTCTAGTGATATAGGAGTTCTGGCAAGTCTACAAGTTCAATCTGACTTAGTAGACAGGATCAAGGCAGCTCAGGCACAGGACCCAAGGATTCAGAAGCTTAGGGCAAAATGTGAGTCAGGACTTAAAAATGAGATATAAATTCACGAAGATGGTACACTTAGGTTTGGATCACGTCTATGTGTGCCTAGTGGAGATATCAGACAGGAGGTTATGACAGAAGCTCACAGTTCTCAGTATTCTATACATCCTGGAGGGACCAAGATGTACCAAGATATCAAACAGCACTTCTGGTGGAACGGGATAAAGAAGGAGATAGCTAGATTCGTTTTCCGTTGCTTGATATGTCAGCAGGTGAAGGCAGAATAGCAGAGGCCAGCTGGATTATTGCAACCGCTTCCTATTCCAGAATGGAAGTGGGAACACATCACAATAGACTTTGTGACCGATTTACCGAGATCGCCAAGTAGTAAAGATGTTATTTGGGTGATAGTGGACCGACTTACAATGGTAGCACATTTTCTTTCTTTCAGAGTAGGGCAATCTACAAAAAAGTTGGCAGAGTTGTATATGCAACAGATAGTCAGGCAGCATGGAGTCCCTGTCAGTATTGTGTCCGATAGAGATACCTATTTTACATCACATTTTTGAAAGAGTCTACATCGTAGTCTAGGCACCAAGTTGAGATTTAGCACGGCTTACCATCCACAGACGGATGGACAATCAGAAAGAACAATTCAGACCTTAGAAGACATATTGCGAGCTTGCACCCTAGATTTTGGAGGATCTTGGGAGAGCCACTTGTACTTAGTCAAGTTCTCATACAATAGTTATCAAGCCAGTATCCAGATGGCGCCATTTGAAGCACTATATGGTAAGAAGTGTAGGTCGCCGCTAGCATGGGATGATATCGGGAAGAGGAAGATGCTAGGCCCAGAAATGATTGTCCAGACGGTTGAAGTGGTTAAGAAAATTAGAGAGCGACTTCGAGTTACGCAAGATCGACATCGTCATTGGGCGGACCAGCATCGTAAGCCGCTAGAGTTCTCTGTTGGGGACCACGTGTTCTTGCGGATCTTACCTACCTGTGGGATCATTAGATTTGGCATTCGCGGGAAGTTGAGTCCACGGTACGTAGGCCCATTTGTTATCCTTGATCGGATAGGCGATGTTGCTTATCGTTTATCCCTTCCACCTTCGTTACGAAAGGTACATGACGTATTTCATGTATCTCAGTTGCGAAGGTATGTATCGGACCCAAGCCATATCCTTGATCATTCTGAGCTGGTTGTTGGTACCAACCAGTCCTACAAGGAACAGCCTATATCCATTTTGGACCGAAGAGAGAAGATACTCAAAAATCGAACAATTAGCCTTGTCCGGGTTGCTTGGGGTCATCACTCTTTAGAGAAGTCAACGTGGGAACGTAAGGATGATATCCGATCACAGTATCCGCACCTGTTTGACTCACAAGGTATATCTCTTTCCGTATACCTTGATTGTCTTAACTCTTCATGCTTGTCACCCTATGAGTGGAACTGCTTGATGTCGTAGATTATCAAACATAGATATGTTATTTGCTATTGACATTGTAGAATGATTGCTTACTCAAATTGCTTATACTTAGATTAGTTTAGCTTGAATGTTTTTATCCTGCTTGGATTTGAAATTTCGAGGACAGAATTTTTCTAAGGAGGGTAGAGATGTCACTCCCCGTTCCCAGAATACGTATTTTAATATGTGTACGGCTTGAATGCATTTATTTAATATTTATCGTGAATTGTTCTGTATTTAAATTCTTTTAATTTCACGCTAACTATTTCTCTGTATTTTATTTTCTGTATTTTATTTTCTGCCTTGCTTTTTGGTTCAGCTAGAGTTGGTTATCTTTCGGCCATTGGATGGTTCAATATGAACCCACCTACCACCACCACTCTTCATTTAAAGCTCTATTCCCTTTCTCTCTTCATTACTTCACCATTACTCTTCTTCCTCATAAACTCTCTCCCACCTACCCAGCTGTATAGGCAAGTGCCAACTTGCTTCTCGATGGATCTCCATTTTTGTTGTTCCATTGTCTTCCTCTCAAGATTCTTAGATACTTTAGTATTTAGTATTTACAATTTCCATAGTTCATTTCATATAGATCTAAGTTTAATGTATTTTTGAATTTTTTAGGGTTTGATCTAGTAAATTTGTTATTTTTCGAGATTTGATGGTTCTATGTCGTAGAGAATTTCGTTCTACCCCATTTTGACCTATGGAAGTCCAGATTTGGGCTTGGAATGAAGGATTTAGGGAGCTTGGAAGCAATGGCTTCCTATGGTTCTTCTTCTCAGAAAGTGGAGAAGAAGAACAGTGCTTGACCGCATGAGTTTTCATGCGACAAGTCTCTCCTGGCCGCATGAGCAATCCTGGCCGCATGAGCAATCCTGGCCGTATGAGCAATCCTGGCCGCATGAGCAATCCTGGCCGCATGAGACTTTTCATTTCCAACCGCATGAGACTTTCTATTTCCAGCCGCATGAGACTTTCCATTTTCAGCCGCATGAGACTTTTTATTTTTTCAGCCGCATGAGACTTGATTTCCTGGTCGCATGAGACCCGATTTCTGAGCCGCATGAGACTTGATTTCCCAGGCCGCATAGATGGAGCCTGACTTACCCAGCCGCATAGATGAGCATCCATCTATTGTTGTCCATATTACCTTTTTGCTATTTCTTGTCCCGGATTGACATTGATTGATATTGATTGTAACTTTGACTAATAATTGATCATGCGTTCCTAGTTGGAACTAAGAGACTGGCTAGTCGTCTTATTTAATTGAATGAATGAGACACGTTCATATGAACTATGAACTATTGCAATCGACTGGCCGATCCCGAGTATTGGCATACAGGCACGTGCAGGCTTCAATTTATTTATTTCTGTAGCACTCAGTTTCCCAAATGAGGGTAATTTTGAAATTTTGTATTTATAATTATTTTGATAATAATATTTAATTCATGATATAATTTTTGGTGATTTTAAATTATTTTAAAATTGTTTAAATCAATGACTTGTGGTTTTGACGTTTTGCTAGTGAAACCCTAGAGACTGTTTGACCTAGAGCCTAACCATGTGATTATGATATTTTAATGTCATTTTTGGCCTAAGAATATTTTTGCATTTGACCTCTTTGAATTATTTTGATATTATTTTATTATTTATGATATTGTTTTGGGGTTATTTGAGTCGGGTTCGAATTTTAACTCAATCCGACTTGAAACGGGGACCCGGGGGTAGTTTGACTCTAGTGGGACCCATACACTAGTTAGGCATGGCCCACATGATATTAATTTTAGTCCACATGATAGAAATATTTTAGTTAGAGGTTAGACTAATTATTATGGATAAGGTTAGTGTGATTAGAGACTTTAGAATGACTAATTTAGCCCCAACCAATTAGCCCTTTCCTAATACTCATAGAATAGGTTAGTAGGGGCTTTTGGACTTTTTCTAATAGGACAAAACCACCTTTATGGCCAGCCACAATAAGGATAGGGTTGAGCCTTCCATTCGTCATTATCCATCTATTTTTCTCTCTCTTGTTCTTCCCCAAATTCCTAGAGAGCAATCCCTAGCAATTTCTTCACCAAATCCTTCCATTTCACCACCAAATCTTCTTCTTTCCTTCTCCATTCTAGCCAAGGAGGAAGCTACCCAAGTTTGGGAGGATTCGGAGCTCGTTCGTCTCCTTTTGGAATCTCTACGTGTCGGTGTCGCTCCGAGAAAGTTTTTCTTCGATTTGATCTACCGGGAGGTATAAATCCCTTCTCCTTTTCATTTCCTCATGCATATAGGTCTATTTTGAACCCATAGGAATGATCCCCATGGTTGTATCTCCATTTGTGTCCATTTTGTGTCTATTTGGAGGTCATAGGAGTGTCCTTTGTGCTGTGGATGTGTTCATGTTACATATATAGATTTATATATATATATTGTAATGAGAGTGTATCTATATTTATATATGTAATAAATGGTTCATGATGATTATATAATCAAGTTTGTGAGTGTGGTTCCTCATATTATTATTGCTATTATTGTTGTGGATAATTAGGATATATATTGTGTATTCTTTTGGCTCAAACTATCTAAATCCGTCATGATTTTTATCCACGTTTTTAATTTCAGTCCTAACTTAGAAATGTCATAACTTCTAGCTCAAAGCTCAGTTTCATCTTCCGTTTTTTTTAAAAGAAGCGTATTGAAGTTAGCTTTCCAAAAAAATGTATTAATAGGCCTAATTCTTTCTGTAACTTTCTGGAAAATTATTTGAGTATCAGCTATACGAAAGACAAATGCGTTCTCGGTGTTTTCGCAATTTCGGGAGTTTTCGGAAACGAAAACGCGATCCGTTTAAAGTTTCGGAAAGCTAACACATAGATCTATAACATAATTTAATTCTAAATTTTAATTCATGCTGAGATGATACATTATTGATTATTAGTAGGAGTTACTATTCGGCATATGCATTTTGTGCACCCTTGTGTGTAATATAATGTTCTATTTGATTTTAACCCATGTTAATATATATACATTATGTAATTAAATAGAGAATACAAGCATGAGTAAATGGTTAAATAAATAATGTATGAGGTGTAAGTATTCTATCTAATGTAAGCATGTATAAGTATGGCTTGTAATGAATATGTAGGTTCCATAGTATGTAATATATGGTGCATATAGTGGTGCAAGAGAATAATGAATGATGAATGAATGCAAGCATGAATGTAATGTAATAATAGATGTAATGTATGCAATATACAAGTTAATGAGATGTAATGTTCTATGTTAACACAAATCCTATATTACCTCATGTACCCCTTACACTATGTTGACACTATCACACTTGACACTTTGTTCACTTACACTTTGACACTCTTTGATATATATATACTATGTATGCCCATTTAACCCTCACTTGCCCCTTTGTCATATTCACATACACAAACATAGCCTCTTAAATAAGTATTTATGAATACAGTTAACTTAGCTATGTATGTATATTATATATATGTTAGCATATTGTGTTGTAATATATAAGTTTATATAACCATTTGAAATGCCATGATTATAGACCTAATGTTGAATACCAATATATGCATGTGTATATATGTGTAAACATATATAGCTTAAAGTAGTAGATTACCTAATGTATATCCAATGTGAATTCTTGCCTATTTGAGTATTGAATAATTGCATGCTATATAGAGTTGGGTGTATGTTGGCTTGTATAGCCTTGTATTGATGTGTGCTTGCTAGGATAGTCTTGGTTAGGCCTAGTAAGACTTACTGGGTTAGGACATGACCTAGTTTGACCTAGTTTGACTAGTACAGTTGACTAGAGTTGACCAAGGGTTGACTTTGGCCTAGTTTGACCTAGATTCATGTAGAATGCATTGTAGTGCTTTATATTATCCTTCTGGACATGTTGTGACTTGTACTGTTCTAATTAGGAGCCAGACACCTTGTAACCTGTGTTGCTTTAAATAGGACTCTGTGGCTTCAGTTGGACTCCCTATACTTATCAGCTGTTCAGGTTATCAGGCGAGTACATTCTCTGATAGTTCTCTCATTTATTTGTCAATTACTGTATTTCAGTTCTAGTTAGTTGTATGCGATTCTCTGTTACAACACGTGTGGATATTACTGGATTCATGTATACGACACATATTTATTTTCTGGCCTCTATTACTGGTATCATCATTTTCGGCTTCTATTACTGGAATCACCTGCTGGAATCATTTACTGGAATCATTTACTGGAATCATTTACTGGTATCATTATATTTTGGCTAGACTCATCTTGAATCATTGTGTCAGAATTCTGGATTCACTTGCTGGGAGGGGAAATACTAGAGTAAGACATGTAGACATACCCTATTACTGGAATCACCCGTACTGGAATCTACTGGAATGATAGTCATCTCTCGCCTGATCAGTGAGAGGTGTACCGGATTACCTACAGCCGTTTACATGTCGATCTCGGTATTTTAAAACACACTGTTAGAGTATAGGCTGGACTCACCCTGAAATCATTGATCACTATAACTGGAATCGTCCCTTACTGGATTCATCTTGTATTAGATTCATCTTGTACTGGACTTATATTGGAGTTACACTGGTCTATATTGTTGTCTGGACCTCATATCATATTACCCTGGTTCAGCTAGTTCTATTTTTACAGACTTCATTGCTATGATTCTTCTCTTGTTTAGTTATTTACTTTCCTTGCACCTTATCTGTCTTTCTTACCATCACCTGAATATAAACTGCCATTTTCATCAATATAACTGCCTATAACTGCTTTATAGTTCTCTGTCATTTACTTGGGTTTTCTAGATGAGATGTGCTCGTTCCTGTCCTGACTGGACCTGTTGATAAATTTTACAGATAGCTTGGAGGTTGCCTGCTAGCCTAGAGGAGACACCTTAGAGGTTGTTTAGATAGTTATTTCATTTGTCTGAAGTTGTATTTACTTTGTGGATTACTGTATTTGAGTTTTGAGATGTATTTCTGGGTTTTTTTAACTTAGACACTTAGACTTCTATCTCATGTATCTCTTTGGATTTTATGTTTTATCTATCCTTATCATGCTCTATCCTAGATGTGATTGAGACTGTATCTGCTTAGCATTATATTGTTAGATGATGTGACCTAGGACAGCGTTCTACCGCCGACACTGCGGCGTAGGCTGGGCGTTGTTACGTTCTCGTACCCTAACAGTGGGTGCGGGTCGTGACAATTTCCTACAAAAGCAGCATGTGTACTTTATGGTCAAGGCATGATTATTTCGTGGTTAGTTTTGATTGTTGCATTACGCTATGTATAACCTACAACCTAATCGCACATGCATCGTTGTAGAGTTGTGCATATCGTACTTGTACGAAAGTACTCATTTTGAAGGACCATAATCCACGGTATGGGATTTTACTTAACATAGAGACTATTAAGTTTAATAAAATAATAGTTGCATGGAGAGAATGGATTCCCGAGTTCTTACATGGCAGTCCTCTTTGGAGACTATTAAGTGCCCGACAGGCCGGCTGGTTCCCACAGATACTATAAATCTGCCACACAGGCAGGGAGCTGTGTTTGCTTATATTATTTATTATATATTGTATATATGATGGGCGTCCCGCTGGGACTCGTCTAATTCATGATTGGCACAATTGATTGATTGGATAGACTAGCTTTGCTTGCACAAAGTAAGAACTGAGGAATCCTTATTGCATATTTTCAGGGTAACTTGGAACTCACAGTAGCAAGCCGTAGTAGTTGTATGGTCATTTAAGTTGACTTGTTTGTGTACTGTACCTACTCTGTTAACTAACTGAGATGATCAGAATGTCAGGGCACGACGGGCCAACTTCTGTCCTTGTTTGGTTGGGAAGTTGGTTCGAAGTGCCGTGATGCTATGTGAATCCCAGTAGCTAGCAGAGATCTATTTATCATATTTTTTATTACTGGTTCTATTTCCTCATATCGTACTTCCTTGCGGTACTTGCTATTAGAGGTCTAACCTCTCTGGTTTTGCATGGCCAGATTTAGAGTCGGTTCTCGAGGACTCAGCTTACTTCTACCTCCAAGATGGTTAATACTAGAGGGATGATCGCAGGAGGACTCGAGTGGGTTCCTTACTTCTCCGCTCGTTTTGTTACTTACTTTATACTTTGCTTTGGCACCGACATGTTAGTCGAATTGTCTTGTATTTACTTTTACATAATTGTAACTAAGTCAGGCTGCATCTGATAACAATTGCGTATACGTTGCTACATCATCTGGCTGTGTTTTGTAAAGCCAGATATTAAGAACATTTTCACTGAGCGTTTGGGACGCCTTACTGCTTTATCTTACATGTTCTCTATTTACTGTTTCTTGTTTGAATGATTGAGACAATAGATGTGAAGTGACCATAGCGAGACTTTCATGTAGTATGAACCCCCTCATCTTGTTAGACAACATTGATCGTATTATACAGTAATCATCTACTCATAATACGTAGCTGGTTGAGTCATTCTCCAGCTCTTCAGTATTCTGGTTCTGGGGCGTGACACAAGGAATATTTCATCCTTAATTAATCATATGGTTAACCTAAGCCATGACTAATTAAATTAAAATAATTAGTTATTTACTAATCATGCCACCCTCCTAAACTATATGCTTCTACATAATTATCAAATAAACAACTCCACCATTAATAATTACTAAACGTGCCACTCCCTCTATACATAATTACCAAACTACCATCCCTTTTCTAAAATTATCAGATTACCACTACATTTGTCCAAAATAATATATTTCCTAGATAAATAATAATTAGAAAAATTAGGAATTTGGAAAAATAATATTAGAAAATTTAAAAATAGGGGGTTATACCATACTCATTGCTTTGCCGTGATTGATGGATGAAGTCCAGTCCTATCTTTTCTTATCTTATCTAGCTTTTGCCTTTACTTTACTTATTCTGGTGAATGATTAGAGACTGAGTTCTGTTCAGGAGAAGGATTGCAACCTCGGCCCTTATTTGGTTTACGGTTTGTAAGTCGATTCCGGAATAGTTTATAGTCATCTTGTCATTTGTCGCTCTATTTAGTTCTCACATGCTATACATGGTCCCCTTGCTTTACATGCTCATATGTTCCAGTTACTTTACATGCTCACATGTTCTGGTTACCTTATATGCTTACATGTCTCGACTATTTTACATGCTCATATGTCCGATTTAACTTACATGTTCACATGCTCCCATTTAATATGCATGTCCACGGTTTATATTATGTCACATGTTGTTTACTTTATGCCCCCATGTTGTTTGCTTAATGCTTTTCTATTCTCGCGATAAGTGCATTGGTAGCGCACGAGTCTCGATCTATATTTATTATTTTCGTCTCTATCGGTTGATATGTTAGTTATTGTTGATTTTAGTTCACTGTTTGGTTTTCTTTGTGGTACTTGTTATTAGGGGTCTGACCCCACTAGTTTTGTTTGGCCATATCTTGTAGCAGAACCGGAGGATCTTCCGTACCTTCCATTCAATGTGACCACCCGGAGCACTAGAGTACCTGGGTGGATTTTCTATTTCATTCTCTCACTAGTTATGTGCATTAGTCTTTTGCGGCGTTTAGCCACCGAATACGTGTTTAGCTCGTGTTCCGGACTTGACATTTGGCCTACAGGCTTAGACATGATTTGTATATTCTAGAATGGAGCTAGAGTTGATCATGTATGACTTACACTCATACTAGTTTTTTATTTTGTATTACTAGCTTCATGATCATCTATATACTATAGTTTCGGACGCTTTACTGTCTTATATGTCTGATGGTCATACTTTTGTACTTTGCTTACTTGCCTGTGATTGAGATATCTAGGATGTGCTTGACCTAGGATTTGACTGTTGGCTTGTAGTACTAACCTTCATTTCTACAACCTTGATCGTATCTCAGGATACTAGAGTACTTTGGTATACGTAGTTGGCCTGGTCCGTCTCTACTTGCCAGTATTCTAGTTCTGAGGAGTAACGGTATTGTTTGAGAATTGTTATTTTGTATTATCTAATCAAATTAAGAATTAAATTCTTGATTCCACTTGAATCTATAGTTTAAAAATCTTATCATATTCAAAATTTGTACTGTAAACCAATTAAATCTATAATTTGAATTCAATCTTATCAACAATTTAAAAGGTAAAAAAGTTTAAAATCTATTCTAATTTAAATTGATATAATCTAAAATTTGTTACGAATTGATGAAAGGAAAAAAAAAGTTACTTATAGTTTTGTTCAATTTTATTAGTTTTAAATTTCTGTTTGGTTTAACATTGCATTTTCTTCATATTGTTTGGGAATTGTTATTTTGTAAGATTTAAAGATGATTCCAATTGAATCTATGATTAAACTTTTATCATATTCAAAATTAGTATTATTAACTTTTTTTTGAAGTAGGTACTATAAATTAATTAAATCTATAATTTGAATTCAATTTTATCTAATTTAAAATCTATTCTAATTTAAATTGAATAACCATTTCTCAAACTACTCAAGTGCAGTATAGTTTGTTGAAACCATCGATGAATGATTTGGTTATGAATGGAAACGTGAAAGAGATCATAAGCAAAAGATATAAGAAAAACATGAGCTCATGACTAATATTTGTCGTTCTTTAAGAACTGTACTAGAAAAGAACAAATAAGAAGAAAAGATTCCAAAAAAAGAAGACAAACAAATCATGTTTAAAAGCACAAAGTTGGTAAAATTATAGTATTATACTTGAAGTTTTATTAAATGGCTAAAAAATAAGATTTTTTTGGTGGTAAATATGTTGAAGATTTTACATAAATAAACCTATAAAATAGTTGTCGTGAAGGAGGCTCGAGCATTTTCATGATAAACTATATCAAAACTTTTTACAGGACACCTTGATTTTTCATATTTCAACAAACTAACTTTTGAAGCAGAAATATAAAAAACACCTGCTTCACAACTTTATGTATCAGTTTGTCCAAAGTAAAAATAACATAGGACTTGGTTCCAATGGTAGCACGGCAATATCTTCAAACTTTATACTGCCAAGAGAACCGTCACGTAGATTGTATCGTGCACTCATAAATCTGCAACAATTAAGATAAATGGAATCAATTATACACATAATCACATTTTATCAAGGCAGATTAAAAAAAATCAATATTGAAGACAATTACTTGTTATATAGTTCATGAGGTCTTCAATCCTTCGAAGATCTCCAATTTTTAGAAGTTACTGAATTTTTTTTAGCTGAGAGTATCCAACCATACAAAGTATGCAATAAAATAATATCATGATATGAACAATTATGAAACATGTGTCATATACATAAATTTGTTCTCACCTAATGATAACATAAATATCTGATTGAGGAAATGGAACTCAAGATGGACTTAAAGGGAAATAGCTATGCATGTCGAAAAATATTGCGAGAACGATCAGAAACAAAGATAAATAACTTTGGTTGTAGTTGTGCTGAACATTAATTTTGTTTATCCAAGATGCAAGAAGTTGTATACCCTCATGAACCCAGAAGGGGACCTAAGAAGCAGAAGAAGAATATACATGACACAAAGAGTCACATATGCATGTAAAAAATAATTGCGTATACAGATTTTTTTCTCAGTTGATGTAGCCTAATTTTTATTGCTAGAAGTGCTATGCGCTTGGTAAAAGAGCAGATAGGAGAAGAAGGTTGAGGAGGAGGTCGAGAAATAGATATTTTAATATTTTCTCTTTACTTGAAGAAGGCCCTAAAAACGGGTGGTTGAACAAAATTTGCTTGGTTTAAGTTAATTAAAATAGAGAAAAAAGAGAGAGCCTAAAAGATAAAGGATATGTTATGTTAATTTGGAAATTTGAAATAGTGCATTCTAAAAGACATTTTACCCTGATATAAATATTATTTTAAAGGTAAGTATCTATGTAAATTATATAATCCAAATACCCCTAGTATTTGAATTATATAATAATATAGATTATGGGGCCAATGTACATTCTATAGTTAAATAGGGCATGTAAATTGACATGTAGGGCTCAAAGTCCAAAAAACTAAAACAATATTTAGGGCCCAAGGCCCAATTTGTAATAATGAAAATTGTCTTGTAGGGTTCAAAGCCCAATTTGAATTATTTCATTAATTTAGGGTTAAAAGTCCAATAAAACTGTTAAACTAATAATATAGGGCTAGAAGCTCATTTTATAATTACTAATGAACAATGTAGGGCTAAAAAGCTCATTAAAATTATTGCTAAATATTATAGGGCTCAAAGCTCATTCAATTATATTTGTTAAATTATATACATACTTATATATATATATATATATATATATATATATATATATATATATATATATATATATATATATATATATATATTGTTCCTAACTATATGTTATACATATACAAATATATATACTTATATATACATATTTATACAACCATACATACACCCTTCAAAATAAACTAAATATAATATATATATATATATATATATATATATATATATATATATATATATATATATAGAGAGAGAGAGAGAGAGAGAGAGAGTTCAAACGGAGAGAGTGAGATTACAGAGAGAAAGAGAGGAAGAGATTGAGGGAGAGAGAGAGAGAGAGAGAGAGAGAGAAGAGAGAGAAGAGAGAAGAGAGAGATAGAGAGAGAGAGATAGAGAGAGAGAAGATGGAGAGGGATAGATCTGGGAGAGGGAGAGAGGACTTCAACTCGGTGATGGCCGCTCGGCCATGACTCTGCTGGAGGACAACGACGCTGCTGGCTCTCGAGAACTTGTCGACGGGTGATCGGCTCCAAATCTGGACTGATGGAGGTCGAAGGAGCACGGAGGAAGGGTTTAGGCGGTGACTATCACGACCCGATCCCAAGATTCTGGGTCCAATCGGATAATGCGCAGCTTGGACCTTCATGAGACGGTAGCAGTAAGCTGTATCAATCAATAGTAACTCAAGCACAACATTCTAAAATACGAAAATTAAAAAACTTTTATTTAAACATTAAAGTCCATAACTAATGTCTGTCTAAGGAATAAAAACATACCAACACGGTAATAGTCAAATTATTACTATCAGTCTTTTATTACAACTTTAAAAACAAAGAAACTAAACTGCAAGTACGACTAGAAATTCTGGGCTCCCTGATCGGGTTTAGTTATGTCCTCAGAACTCAAATCACTATTGAATCATTGTAGATTGCATCATTATTGCTCTTGAGATTTTACTGCTTCTTTGACTCATTGTTATTATTTAGAAAATATAATAATGCTTTAAAACTGCTCCTTGCATTTTTAATTATTTATTAGAATACTGGAAATGGATATATGTTTCTTGCTCCTCTCCTGACGGGAGACCAACATTTTTAGGTGACTACAATGACGAGGAGGTGCCCTTTAGTACCTACTACAGTCCCGATTTGAGTTCTGAGGACATAACTGAACCCGATCAGTGAGCACAGGATTTCTAGTCGTACTTGTAATTTAGTTTTTGTTTTTGTTTTTAAAGTTGTAATAAAAGACTGGTTGTAATAATTTGATTATTACCGTGTTTGTATGTTTTTATTCCTTAGACAGACATTAGTTCTAGACTTTAATGTTTAAATAAAAGTTTTTTTAATTCTCGCATTTTAGAATATTGTGCTTGAGTTACTACTGATTGATAAAGCTTACTGTCGCCGTCTCACAACGGTACAGACTAGACATGATCCGAAGGAGCACGGAGGAAGGGTCGAGGCGATGACGACTGCTTCGAATGGTGTTGAAAGAGTAGTGCGACGATGGAGGTGGTGGTTAGTCATGGACATGTGGTGATGCCGGTGGTAAAAGCGATAGTGGAGGTCGATGGAGGTTGGTGGCATGTGGAGTCTGCCCGAGAAAGAGTAGGGAGGAGGAGGAGCTATGCAAAGGTGGTCAAGGGAACGACCGAGCAGGGAGGCGCTACGGCAGTCCGGTTCGATGGGTTGGAAGGAGCGATGGACTGGTGGTGTTAGGTGGCTGATAGGGGGTGATTGCTCAGGTGATGGTGATTATGGTGATGGTCGAGATATCGGTCAGGAAGGATAAGGAGGTCAGGAGCGGTTGGCCGGGGCAATGGTGGTGGATGGCTGGAGGCAGGGGATTTGGTCGGGACAGTGGCCAAGCAGGGATTTGTGTTGTGTAATTTGTATATAATTTTTGTGTAGGAAAATGTATGGGAATAGCCCAAATATATAGGCTAGGTTGTAATTATTGGAATAAATAGGGCATAGAGAGGAGTGTGGGTGCTAGTGAAAGTTCTGGAAAAATCCTTAACTAATCACATGACTTAATAAGCCATTGCTAACTAACTAACTTAGTTAATTAGTTCACAATAATCATTATTAATAATAATATCACTAACCAAATTATTTTCTTTATTCAAAAACAAAATTATAAGAATTTTGGAAAAAAGAATTCATAACTAATTCTTTCGCATTCAGAAAAATTTGGAAAAATATTTATTAACTCAAAAAAAGGAAATAAACTACAAGGAATCACACAAGGTTTAGTAGCAACTTTCTCTAACCATACAGAATTAATTTTACTCAATGAAGCAACAAGAAAAAGTGTGGTTGAGATTGATCATTGATCATATATGAGTAAATTGTTAACTACCCACAGTTACCAATGAGCCGACAACAATATTAGAAGACAATGCGGCTTGTATTGCGCAAGTCCAAGAGAGATTCATCAAAGGAGATCAAACCAAACACCTTTCACCAAAGTTGTTCTTTTGCACATAAGTTCAAAAGGACGAAAGTGATCGAAGTCAATCAAGTAACATCAAATGAAAACTTAGCTGATTTGTTCACCAGGGCACTTCAGAAGTCCACATTTCAAAAGTTGGTACACAGAATAGGCATGCAACTACTTAATCATCCGACCAACTAGTTGTTACAAATCCATTCTATCGAGGGGGAGTGTTACTTGTAAAGAATATTTTTGAGTTTTAGGCGTTGTACTCTTTTTTCTTAAATAAGATTTTCCAATATATTTTTTCTAGTAGGATTTTAGTGAGACAACAAATGTACATGTACCGTCGACTAATTAATGGTGAACATCCAAAGGAGTGTGTTATAAATATAGATTGTCAACCATTATTTGGTATATGTAATCTACGTCTTTTGGTTAAACATAACTTATATGTGATGATTTTTTTTTAAATTGTCATTGTGATATTAATCTTCATTGTACGCTTATATAAGGGTCTTTTCTTGTTGATTGACATGTATGAATAAAAAAAATAATTTTTTTCTCCATATTTTTCTACTTTATAAAATTCCTCAAATTTTGTTCTTCCCACTTTTAGAACATCTAGATACAGAAGTAATCAAGCAGCGATCAATCAAACACAAAATTAACCCATTCATCGCAACCCAACAAAATCCACCATAAGACGACAGTACCGATCAGTTCCTCGAGAGGACGAAAGGTTGGACAGGTGTTCATATTCTTTTCCCGACTCCTGCAAGCCATTGAATCATCATCCTAAGGTTTCCCAATCTCCCATTCAATAATGCTATGCACTGCAGGCCGGGCCCACCGAAACTCTAGCCATGAGAACTCCGAGAGCGAACCATTCCTCCCTGATACAAAAACAAACAAAACTCTCGCTACAGCTGTCAACAGCAACAGGGACACGCGACAGCAGCCAAATAGGTGAATAAATGGGTGCGTAAATGGCGCCATTATTTTTCGGTATCGAAAAGCGGGAGAGTATAAATCCTGCTCGATGCCACCACGTGGCACTGGCCTGCCACGACGCAGGTGATCTCCCAGCAGCGGTAGGAGGAGAGAGAGAAGAGAGAGAAACATGGAGGATTCTCAATTCTAATGGCATAGGCATAATTCCCCATCTTCACTTTCCTCTCTTCTTATCTAATTCTATACTTTTTTTTTTTTTTTTATTTCTCTCAATCAGGAAAAAAAAAAAAAAAAACAGATCTAGTTAGGATTTTAAAAAAAATGGAGATTTCTGTAGGGGACGAGGCTATTTCGTCGTCGCGGGCGAAATTCCTGTGCAGTTTCGGCGGCAGTATCCTCCCCCGCCCGCTCGATGGGCGCCTCCGCTACGTCGGTGGCGAGACCCGCATCGTATCCGTCCCCCGTGACGTGTCGTACGAGGACCTCCTGTCACGTATGCGCGATCTGTTCGAGGGGGTTTCGGTCATCAAGTATCAGCAGCCCGACGAGGACCTCGACGCCCTCGTTTCCGTCGTCAACGACGACGACGTCGTGAACATGATGGAGGAGTACGACAAGCTCCTCCTCTCGACTACCGCCGGTGAAGGAGGAGGAGCGGGAGGGTTCACGCGCCTCAGGATCTTCCTCTTCTCGCGCCACGGCTCCGATCCCGACCTCTCTTCCACGGCCATGGCGTCCTCGGTCTCCCATTTCGACGCCGCGGACGAGAGAGAGACGGAGCGGAGGTACGTCGACGCTCTCAATAGCTTGGTCGACCCCAAGCCCCCTTCCCCCACCGCCGACGTCGGCGATCCCTATCTTGACCTCCGCCGGCTCAACATCCCCCATCCTCCCCACGAAGCCCCGTGGAGCCCGGCCTACTTCTCCCCCGGCCGCGATTTCAATAACTCCCCCTCCTCATCTCGGTACCACGACGATCACCAGTCGCCTACTGTGATGGAGAGCGTGGTGTGGCTCCCTCCCGGAGCTGTTGTTCAGGACAAAGCCGGGTTTCCTGGGAATCTCGGCCACTCTCACAATGTATTTGAGGGAGGTGGTAGCAGTAGCGGTGTCTGCGAACATTGCCGGATGGTGTTTCAGAGACCCGACCCACGAATCCTTGATCCTAGGTGGAATCAGCCTGGCTCTTGCGCCGAGTGCTATCGCACTAGGGAGCCCCCCTTTTACAATGACTCTCATGCTCATGATCGTGGTTGGCTTCCTAATCACTACAGGATCGAGGATCCGAGGATGCATCTTGCGGGAAACTATGTGGTCGATTGTAATGTGGTGAATGTTCCGTATGGCCACGGGAACTTCTATGATGGGCATGACGAGAGTCGATATGCTCGGGCTGCTACCGATCTCGGGAGCGAAGTTGTCCATCCGGGGAACCAGATTCCTCAATATGGAGCAGATCACCTCTGCCAAGTACCACAAAATTTGCCACCTATTCATTTTCCGAGGAGGAAGGCGCAGGTCACAGTATGGCAAGGTTCGCCGTACGACTCGCCCATTATGATGCCACCTAACAATGGTTTCATGAGAGATGGGAGTCCAAGGATTTCTCGTATCGGCGTAGATGATCCGAGTCAGAGCCCTTGGAGTGGACAGAATGGTGGCTTGCCTCAAAAATACTACGGCGTTGATGACCATAATTCTAGAGTAAATCCAAACATTGTTCACCAAGAAGGCCATCTTCCCTATGTCCCTGATTTGAACCCTCCACTGAAAACTGATGAGCAGAAAGAAGAGAGATTGGAAATAAATGTGCCGAATACTACTGAAGTTGACAAAGTTGGTGATCCTGCTGCAGATGCTTCAGCTGAATGTTTAACTTACTTGCCGGAGCTGATTGCTTCTGTAAAGAAGGCAGTTTTGGAAACTGCTGAGGAGGTAAAAGCCAAGGTTGATGATGATGACAACAAAAAGAAATCTTTACATGAAATACAGCCGGAGGTATAAACAAGGATCCAATTCGTTCTTCTTTGAAGGATCATTGTCTGACTACTCATTGTTCATTCATTATTGTCTAAGCCTTCTCCCATCAGAATGGGGTCGGGTATGGAGCACTAAAAAGCTCCGTAAGTTTTTTTTATGACCGGCTGTCTATGTGATCTCAAGGTCAAACTACTCATGACTCATCCACTGTGCGACTAATAGACACTAAAAAATTGTTTTCTTATGCAGAATGGCCAAGCTGAATTGGATGCCGAATCATATGGGGATGGTGATCAGAAGAAGAATTCTAAAATTGAACCTACAACAGCTGAAGCTGAAGCTCTGGCTAAAGGATTACAGGTGGCTTTGTAGCTACTTCAGAATAGTTTCTATATTACTATTTCGTAGCACCGATTAAACCTGGTTACTGTGGGTGCAGACAATAAGAAATGACGACTTGGAGGAGATTAGAGAGCTTGGTTCTGGTACATATGGATCTGTGTTCCATGGAAAATGGAAAGGTTCCGATGTCGCTATAAAAAGAATTAAAGCTAGCTGCTTTGCTGGGAAACCATCTGAAAGAGAACGCTTGGTAAAACTTAGACCTATATTTAATTTTTGTTAATTTCTTGTTTTTATCAGTATTTAGCTTTCAACAAGTTGTAATGATCTTTATGCTCTTCTAACTCAAATTACTAAGGTAGCTAATTCCACAATAATTGGTGGACTGTGGAGGTTGCATTTAATTCATATATATACCTTTCCTGGAAGATGTTATGATCTGATAATCGTATGCACTTCTGATCAAATTTCAAACTTAAACTAACTTTACAATACTTGGTGAGAACAGAGACTGTATTGCACCCATTGCACTCATTGATATCTGGTTCTGAGTGGAGAACAGAGACTATATATATAGATACCTCATTATTGCTTTGGTGTATATGAGCGTTGTTGCGATGTTCATACTTATTCAATACAATGCATTTTGTTCAGTATCTTGTATGCATCTAGATTGACATCTGCAGAGAAAGTTATTTTTACCATGTAGATGTATATATATAGATCTAGGAAGATCTATGCTAGCTAAGGCCAGTCATTAATGACCGTCCGTCTTGGGCTACTAGCACCAGGACGACCCCCTACCAATCCCATTTAGTGCCCAGGCTGGGATTCGATCCCACAACCGCTCCTTCCCTACCTTTATCAGTATTACCACTAGACCACCCCTTTGGTGGGCCTACATTCAAATATATGATCGTCATTTGATAAATGTGCATATTAAAGGATAGATATTCCAAATCTGAAGATGGGCTAAAGTCTAAACAATCAGATTCATGTAGATTATTGAAATAGCAATAAAATTAGTTCGCTTATTACCCAATCATATAGTATTCTACTTTAATCTAGTGAAGACCATTGAAGCGACTAATCAATAAAATATCATGGATTATGGCATATTTGCTGCAGAGTAGATATCCTTTTTTTTTGTCATAGATGATTATGTTGCACGGAGACAGATAAATGTGCCCATATTCATATCATGTTCGTACTCGTATCTGTGTCTGTATTTATGCAACATAGGTGATTACAATGTACAAATTTTAAAATACCCGTAACCCGTGCTCGTACCGTGTCCTTATCTGTGTCCATATTCGTGCAATATAGTGAAGAATCAAGGAAGTTACTTTGGGTAGATAGGTGTTGTCTGCTTAATAAGAAAGCCCCCATAATTGTATAGGATATGAAGTGACAGCCTGGTAAGATTTTATTCAACGAGAAGGATGAAAATGATAAATAATGAAAGCATTTGCAATGCTATGGTTTAGGGATAAGATCTAACATCCAAGTAGATGGAGCAATCTCAATGGCACTAAAGTTTGAGGCTCACCTAACTTAGGTTTAGAATATGAGTTATGGCTCTAATTATTATTACACTATGTAATTGAGATGATGGGTTCCCTTCGATCAACTAGTCTCTATGTTTTGTTTCCACTGCCAGTGACTTCTTTTGCCTATTATCATCTGCCATGTATTTGGCACCAGTTAGGGAATTAATTTTAGGTTCATTTTATTTTTGGTGAGTGATAAGTGTTGTTGGCTAAAGTTTAGAATTCTGCCTAGGTCAGGTATATGAAATTAGTAGAGCATGGAAAGGAGCACAAAGTAAAAACTATGCACTTAAGAAAAGTTTAATATAGGACTATAACTTCATGTGAATTACATGTGTAGCTGAGAATGGACTTAGGGTTTAGTGATACAGAGTTCGATTAATATGTTCCTTTTGTTTGTTGTATGTATTGGACCTCCAGGTTTCTTGAGATATGTACATAACTCATGACATGTAACTCATACGAAATGGTCATTGGACCAACTCTCTTAATAATATCAATTGCATTGCCAAAATTATTTTGGGTCGTCTTTCCTTCACTGGCATAGTGTATCATATAAATGAATGCAATTCCTTGTAGCAAATTGTATCACTTTACATCTTTGTCTAGATTCTTTATAGCCTACGGGAAATTGGAGGGTGCTCCTTGGTTGCATGAGCTTATTGTGCAATCCAAAACGTCGATCTACCAACTGGCCAACTAGCTCTTATGGCTTGACCTCTCATGCTCATAGATACCTTGGCTTGGGATTTGAAACCAAAATGGAGTATTGACTAGGTCGATAGCCGGTCATAGAACTATGTAAAATTTTATATAGAGCTTTCTTCTACTCCATAGCCCACCCTATCCTGATGGGAGAATGTTTGGATGATGATGACGTTGCCCAAATTATACTTGTAATATAAAATAAACATATTATTGTAAGTAGGGTAAGGAAACTAACTATATTACCGAGGAAAGAAAAACAAGGATGCTAGAGAGGGAGGCATATTACAATTAAAAGTAGTCATGTTGTCGATAGTTGGGACTTTTTCATGTCTTGTCCGATCATATAAATACTTGTGTTTTTAGGGGTTTTCCTACATACATCAAATACTTGTGGACACAACATAGAAAAAACAATGAATCAAATTGTAAGGTAGCGTGAGCAAAGTTGTAGACATTGGATGTCAAAATCATATATATATATATATATATATATATATATATATATATATATATATAACACGCGCGCACAAAGATTCTAAAACTAACATAACAACTATAATTACAAATATAAAAATATGATTCATAAGTCTTAGTAATTTAAGTAAGTCTCCAAGTAATTTAACGCTTAGATCCTTTATCTCAAAAATTCTTAAAAAATCCAATTAACTCAAATGTCGACCAAAATTTGAGAACTCTTGTCGATCGACATATCGGATGGTGGCATGGTAGAATACCATAAACACTATGAAATACTATAATTGATAAAATTTTTTTTTTGTAAAATCATGAAACTGAGATGTCGGCTCACATCTACAACCATAAACTTGAGGCAATGAGGTACAAAGATCACAAAATTTGACGTGGGCGTGATCATAATTATCATCCAAGCCTTCTCCTATCAGAATGGGTCACTATGGAGCATAAGAAAGTCCCATAAAGGATTTGAAGAAATTCTTATGACTGAATGTCGACCAAATTCTGTGTTAGTTCCAAATTTCTATTAACTAGCAAACAATAACTAGCAATGAGCGTGAGAGGGTCATGCCATTACTCCTAGATGACTAGTTAATAGGTATGTAGACCTATCTTATGATTGTGCAGTTTAAGCTCATACAACCAAGAAGCAAGTGTAGGCCTCACTATTAAAATATGGCAGTATAATAGGCAAGTTAAACCCAAATAAGCAGAAGCAATAATGGTTTCATTGTAATCGTATAAATATATAATAAAAACTACAATCCTTTTATAAATCGCGTTCTGTACCGTATAGTTTGTAACAATGTTACCAGAATTTTCATATAAGTGCCAAACTACATTATAGTTTGCACGTACCATTGCATGTATCAAAACATGATGCACCAATGAATTCGTATGTTGTTTCCATGTTCCGGTGACCTATTATATAGATTTACCTGGTTTAAGGCCCTTGACACTCGAGAAAAAGAAGAAGGTTCACTATCTCGCATAAGATTGCAACAATCTCAACGATCTACCGTTACTGAAGGAAGAGGGCAATTTAGCAAGGGTAAAGGAAAAAAATATAGTCCTTTTAGTTAGCTTTCAATAGAATTTTAAGAGACGATGACTAAGTACTTTTTGAAAATACATTATTGCTAAGAAGCTTGAAAATAATTTACTTATTTTGGTTTTAATTTTTGATTATATATATATATATATATATATATATATATATATATGCAGATGACCTCTAGCCTAGTGGTTAAGAGAGATGCATGCGGCCCGAGTGGTCAGGAGTTCGAATCCCAGTGGGAGCGATTCCAGAAACAATTTACCTGGTTCCAAATATATATATATATATATATATATATATATATATATATATATATATAGTTGGTACCTCTCTGAGGGCTACCTGGAGGCTGTCACAGAGGGGCTTGATAGTGGTCAGCAGGGGACGGCCCAGTTCCGATTGGTTCGTCGGCTCAAGGCCACGAAGTAGGCTCTTCGGAGTTGGGTAAAGGGGTTGCCGAAGACCTCCTTATAAGATAAGGAGGTGGAGTTGCGAGCCATCCAGGAAGACATGCAGGCTGACATGCTAAATGGGGACTTGGCGGCTAGAGAGAAGGAGCTGATTGATGAAGTCAACATCTTGCGGTTGCAGAAGGAGATCAGCACGGCTCAGCGGGCCAAATGCTCCTGGCTCAAAGACGGCGACCGGTGCTCCAAGTTCTTCTATGATGTCATCCGGACCAGGCAGCATAGGAATCACATCTCCCGACTTCTGGATGTGGATGGCAATCTTGTGGGGGAGCCTGCTGCGATTCAGGGTGAGGCGGTCAGGTACTACTCTGAGTTGTATTTTCAGACTGACTACTTGTCTGTGTTCCCAGAGATCATTACGAAGAGACTGGTGACACCGTACGGGAATAGTATCCTTCTTGCTCCCGTTATATTGGAGGAGGTAGAAGCTATTGTCAAGCTGGCGGATCCCAACAAGGCTCCAGGTCCGGATGGTTTTAGCAGTGGTTTCTACAAACGCCACTGGGATACCCTGAAACACCAGGTCTTGGAGGTGGTTCAGGAATTCTTCACCAACAGTAAGCTACTAAGAGAGCTGAATCACACCTTCCTGACCTTGGTGCCTAAGAAGGAGGGAGCAACAGCGCTGGCGGACTTCAGACCTATTGCGTGCTGTAATTATCTTTATAAGATAATTACGCACCTTATGTGCCGGCGTATGGAGGGGATCATGCAGGACTTGATATCCCCGAACCAGGCTGCTTTTATCAAGGGGAGATCGATTGCTGAGCACAGCCTCCTGGCTCATGAGATGGTGAGAGGTTTTAACAAACCTGGAGGTGAGAAGGCTTGCGTGAAACTGGATCTGTGGAAGGCGTATGACATGGTCAACCGCGACTTCCTGTGCCATCTGATGACTGCCATGGATTTTGGGGACCATTGGGTAGACCTGATACGGGAGTGTATCACGACCCCCACTTTCTCGGTCCTCATACAGGACATCCCATACGGGTATTTCCAGAGTAATCGTGGGCTTCGGCAAGGCGACCCTCTGTCCCCTTGTTCACGATTGTTATGGAATATTTTACTTGCCTGATGGATTTAGCAGTACACCGAGGGAGGCTGGTTCCACTTTTCCGGAGGGTGGATCCCCCTGTCACCCACCTCATTTATGCTGATGATCTATTGATGTTTCTCCGGCCTTCGATGGAGGGTATGCAGACGCTTGCAGAGATTATGGGAGAGTTGCATTCCTTATCGGAACTTCAGCTGAACAGGGAGAAGAGCCGGGTGTACTTCAGCTCCTTATGCCCCCAGAAGGAGGAGCGGGCATATGTGCTGGGTATCGAGAGGAGTGACCTTCCGGTGCGCTATTTAGGAGTGTCCCTCACGGTCAACTATGCCCGGGATCATGATTGTCATAGTTTGGTGGAGTACGTCCAGAGGAGGGTGGAAGGTTGGCAAGCCTCGGGATTGTCTTTTGGAGGTCGCATTGAGTTGGTTCGGTCAGTGATTACAGCTGTTGCTCACTTCTGACTACAATCCATCCTCCTCCCTGTCGCTACTGTTAGGAAAGTGGATCGGATTTGTGCCGATTTTATCTGGAGGGGAGGTTTTCATGCGGTCTCTTGGGATCAGCTCTGCCGTCCCAAGGAGGAGGGAGGAGTGGGGCTTCGGCCTCTGCTGGAGATTCGGGAGGCCTCCGCGCTTAAGCTGGCATGGAAATTCCTAAATGGGGGGTCTCTCTGGGTTGCCTGGATGCATAGCAGATATGTGAAGCAGGGCAACTTTTGGACGTGTACTTCTGACAACAATCATTCCGTCACGTTCAAGACTGTCCTGAGACACAGGGGGATTCTCAAGTCTGCTATCAGGAAGATCATGAAGGATGGGACTGGAACGGACCTCTGGCGAGATCCCTGGATAGATCGGAGCTCGTTATTGGACATCAGAGGGGCTCAGACTCACCGGGAGGACAGGCGGGGACTGACGTGTAGTCGGATCATTCGTGCCGGCGAGTGGAGGCCGGAGTCCTATCGATTTACCATGGAGCTGGGAGAGATCATTAGCACTGTTGCCATTGATCCGGACTTGCCTGCAGATCGGTGGATTTGGGAGCCGGCGGGTGCGTCCCCGGGTACTGGGGAATTCCAATTCAAGAGTTGCTACAATCTCATCAGACGCACTTCCCCTCAGAGTCCTGACTACGATTTTGTTTGGTGCAAGGGCCTGGCTAGGAAGATGCAGCTCTGTCTTTACAAGCTCCTATTGGGTCGCCTGCTTACTCGAGATCGGCTGTGTTCTTTCGGAGTGCCGGTTCCGGATCCCAAGTATGTGCTGTACGGGGTAGAGCTAGAATCTATCAGTCACATCTTCTTCGAGTCTGTCCTGACTTGGCAGATCTGGAAGGAGCAAAGTAGAATTTTAGGAGGTTGTGATTTCGGAAAGAGTACTGGGGACATCATTACGGTGATCCGAGATAGTAGAGGTCGAGGGGAGGACTGGTTCCGGACTGCTAGGGTTCGTCTGGCTGCCTCGGTTTGGCATGTCTGGCGGGAGCGAAACCGTCGGATATTCGAGGGACTGGTTACACCTCATGTGGGCTTGCTTCATAACATCGAATTTGATGTAAATGTTATGAGGTCTTGATGAGTGGGATTCCCCACTTCGATTGTATGTTGTACGATTACTGTGTTTCTTTGGAATAAAATTTACCCTTTTCCAATATATATATATATATATATATATATATATATATATCAACTAAATACCATAAACTTTAATATCATACCAATCATTACCCTCATCTATTGAATATCTCGGTCAGCTGGGGGTTAATTTTTTCGTTCCAACAAAAATATATAATATTTTTTTGACAAAATTATCCCATTTCTCTCTCAAAGGATCCCTTTTTCTTCTTCTTGATTCATTCCAAAGAACTCACCTTTCTTCTCTCTCTCTCTCTCCAATGGCAATAGAGTCCTCCTCCTCCTTCAACCCAAAACTCTCCTGTCCCTCCCTCTGAGCCTCAGCCTTGGATCCGACGACGAAGGCAAGGACGCCGTCCCATATCGACAAAAGTGGAGATCTCGGAATCTCGGGAAGCGGAGGGGACCTCAGGGAGCAGGGCGAGGGAGGGTGGTTGGTGGCTGGCTCAGTACTTGCTGGCTCAGAACTGGCAGGCTCAGTGTGAGAGCAAATGTTGGCGGTCTTTTTTGTATTCTTGATGGTTTTATGAAAAGTTGGGAGTTGACTCTTCCTACACTGATATTTTTTATTTTGGAATTTTGATGTTGATGTCGTACACCCCTGCAGATTTAAACTTAGGCATATTAAAAGCTCATGTAGGAAACCATATTCCTTTTCATGTTCATGCTTCTTATTGCTACGATAATATTACCATCTATGCTATGTATTGCCTTCTTGATTCTCTGCACACAACCATTGCAGTCATTCGAACATATAACTCAATGATCAGATCTTTCTGTAACAACAACAACAACAACGTCTTAGTACTTAGTAGATTGTTGATAAATATTGTTAGAAAATGTCACAGTGTATTATATTGCTAGACATCGTTAGACTGAACTGGTATACCTCCATCTTTGTAGCAATTTGTGAATTAGCTAAAAGGAATAGGTTGAATCACCAAAACACTTTAGGTTGGGCCAGAGTGGTTTTTAATTATATTACATTGGACAAAGAATCCTAGCTGGTGTATTAAGGTGTACAATTATATTTGAGGTATTAAGTTGTCTAATATTAAAGTTTAGGTATCAAGTTTAAATTATATATATACACACACACGACCCTAAAAATGTTCCATATTCCGGTTCAACATACCGCATCCCGGAGAAACATTTTCAAGTAGCCTACCCTCAACGTGTGTGTGTATTTCGGTTCAATGTACCGCATTCATGATAAACATTTTCTGAAGCAGCCTACCCTCAATGTACCTCATACCGGGACACAAGTGTACTGAATACTCTTTTCATAACACGTACAAGAGCGTTCAAGTTCCATTTAGCCTTGGTTGGTTCATGCACAAGTCTTAGACTTCAACGATGACTCAAGTATGAAATCAAGTGTTAAATCTTATTAAATCAATTATCAAGGAACAAAAGATAAGGTTATCACTAAGGCCTTAACTTGGCATAATTGTAGAAGTGTTTTTGTTGATAATGATACTACATTGTGAAAATTTTGTGATATTTCATTTGTGCTATAGTCCTTGCAATATCTAAACATGCAAAAGTGATAAAGACAAAAAATGGCAACTAGTAAGCTTGGCTCCCAAGAAACAAAACAAAACAATTTTCTTTCCCGCACCCCCTCACAAGTTGGAACATGCGAAACATGTCCAACATGGAGAGAATATGAGCTAACATCCGAGAGAGAGAGAGAGAGAGAGAGAGAGAGAGTGGTCGTTGTAGCGACAAAAATAAGTGGCCATCTTGCGCACATGAGAATATGAGTTGTTGACGGTGAGTTTCCAGTAAAAGATTTTGGGTTAACGGTGGGAGAGTTATAAGTTATTGAGTTGCCAGAGAGAACGAGGCCAGAGAGAGTTGTGGAAAATTTTGTAGAGAAGTGCCACGAATTCTGGCCTTGTAGAGAAGCACCACGAAAAGTGAGATTGGTGGTCGGGCTTGCTGCTGAGCTTCTAGGGGGAATACAATGGTTGCAACCACCGAAAGTTTTTTTTTTTTTGCCTTTTCTTTTTCCTTTTTTTACACGCCATACATTTCTCTTACATGACAAAATGAAAAAGAAAGAGAGAAAAAAAGAAAAGGTAAAAGACATTAGAGTGCTACCGGAGTCGGAGAAAATGTCGTTGCTGGGGACAACGGAGAAGATGTGTCGCATCGTCAAAGCGATCGTTGAGGGCAGGAGATCGGCAATTATAGCGGGAAATCGGTCAGGGCCAAAGACTAAAAATAGTAATGTCGGAGAGGCTGAGAAGGCCTTAGGAATGATGTTAGGGCCCTGTTCCCTTACACCTCCTCTGTGTTTAAAATAACATGTTGCTGTTGATGGATTTTATGTGGAAATAATTAGACATCTCCCTGAATGCAAAAGTCTATGATTTTTGTTTTTGTTTCCGTTTACTTACAGATTGCGGATTTCTGGAAAGAAGCTTTGATATTAAGTTCACTGCATCATCCAAATGTTGTAGCCTTCTATGGTGTAGTTCGTGATGGCCCTGATGGAAGTTTAGCAACTGTCACAGAATTCATGGTTAATGGATCCCTGAAGCAATTTCTGCAGAAGAAAGATAGGTAGAGCATTAATGATCAGTTTGTAGTTCCATTATTTTCTATGTATTATTGATATGATTTATTTTCATCTTGTTATCTGTTTTTTTTTTCTTTTTCTTGTGGACCTGATCTAACTTTTGAGCATCTCTTATTGAGCAGAACAATTGATCGTCGCAAAAGACTGATTATAGCTATGGATGCTGCATTTGGGATGGAATACTTACATGGGAAAAATATAGTCCATTTTGATTTGAAGTGCGAAAATTTATTAGTGAATATGCGAGATCCACAAAGACCTATCTGTAAGGTAGTGTTTTTTTTTCTTTTACTCATTTTTAGTTACTACACATTAAATACATACATCCGGGATTTGATACTTATGGTATGCGCTCATCATCTTCTAGTTCTCTTTTAAGTAATTTTTAGGTTGTTCATCGTATCGAGATTCGATTCTACTCATTTTTGGAACGTCAACGTTGTTGAAGGAGAAGAAGAGAGAAGAAACATGAGGAGAAAGCTAAATGATACTTAAATGCAATTGCGTGAACATTCCTCTTTTCGAAGTATATGCAGACACTCATGCTATAATTGATCTCTCATAAACTCATGCAGATGAATACCTTTTTAAGTACATGTGAAGCTTAAGTTTTATTTTATAAAATGATTTGTTAAATAATACAATTTGAAGGCATAAGGCCAACTAAACATAATAAGATACATAGTGGGCTAGCTACTCGAGCCAATGTGGGATTAAAAGCACCAAAGTTCACAAGGAAACTATACAATAGCACAACTCTTAATAGAGTCCCTCAAGACTCACTATAGTTATACCATCGAGAGTTTGCTAAGTAAGTTTCATTTGTTCAGTTACTCCATGGTTGCCCTAGGTTGACAAGGGCCACCATGGAGCATGCACTTCGATGAAACAGTGCCTCGGGGGGTACCCCAAGGGTACCACAGAAGCATAGGCTTTTGTGAAACAGTCCCCCAAGGGTGACAAGGGCCATCAGATGAAACATTCCACATGGGGTACCCTGAGGGTACCATGAAAGCATAGACTTTTGTGTAGCAGTCCCCAGGTAGGGGTACATTCGGAGCTAGAGTCGGATTATCCGCTTCAGATCTGGATGCGAATCCGTTCACAAGCGGATATTTATCTATTATATTTGGATCGGGTCAGATCCAAATATGGATTTAATTTATCTGAGTCAGAATTTAAGTTATCCGGATACGAATATGGATTCTACTCTATTATCCGGATCCAATATCCATGTTCGTATATAAATATATAAATGGTATTAATATATCTCCAACTTTGACACCAGGGAGCGCTCTCTTCGTAACACAATTTATTGTTTTTAAGTATATAACAATATCAAATATAAGTTAATTAATACATACGTTTCTTACTATATCCAATCCGAATCCATTTTTCCAGGATGTGTTATCGATTTTTATATCCGAATAATTTTCATATACGCATTTGTTATTGGAAAACAAATACTGATATGGTAATATCTATATCCGATCCATATCGGCTCCGAATGTACCCCTCTCCATATAGCTTGAGGGTTTGCTGAAGTGTTGGCTTTGGATAAATAATCGTATTAGGTAGCTTGAAAGTGCCATAAGAGTGTTGGCTTTGGCAAAATAATCTCCCTCAAGATTGGTTAAAGGGTGTTATGAGAGTTTGCTTTGATGAAGAAGTCATCCTTAGGATTCGCCCGAGGGTGCGTAGGAGTGTGCTTTGGAATGATGCTAGAATGCTCGAGATGCCTTAGGAAGGTTGTACCGAGGTTTCATAGTGACGAGATATATGTGTGTTTGAGATGGCCTCTTGGATGCTAGAGATAGGCTACGCTAGTGGCGGTTGGCTATATCAGATCAGGATATTGCTACTTGGTAGATAAGCTCGAGGAGGCATCATCGGTAGGGAGCCAAAGGAACTGACATAGAGGGTGGTTAGAAAATGAGTCGAGGCTAAGACGTGGTGTGTTGGTTGCTCTGATGTGTGTTGTAAACGTGGTTGAAACCATAGACTATAGGGTGGTCGGTTCGATAGACATGGCCCACAGAGCTCATGGCCCCTACGTAAATCTTCTGAGTTTTAAACACTACTCAAAATCCTCTATTTTTTCAGTTATCTAATAAATTACTTAACAAAAATAGGTTAGCTTATCATTAATTTCACAAAGTTCATAATATCTTCTCGAACCAAACATGAATCTTTCGATTCACGGGATACATATCCGTTAATAGTTTAGAATGCAAGGCGGATTTATTCATCTAGATATCTAAGATGTATAAATATCCCCTTTTTGAAGGTAGGTACAAAATATATATTCATATATGGTAAATAACAAAAAGATGCTGACTTTTCTTTTTAGTTTTCTTGTTTTTTCATATTGTTCTTTCTTTCACTAAAAAAGAATATGAAATCACCATACAACAAAAAGAAGAAAGAATGAAGTGGCTAAAAAACTTACAAGTTTATAGGATTGAAGGGTAGGAATAGACATAATGCATTTTTCAAACATAATACAAAAAAGTTTGTTCTTTTTCATTTCATATTTATTCTATTCTTCATTCTTGTTTTCTTCACTCTTGTTTATGATGATGATGAGTGACTAGAGAGTTTGAAGTATGGTTGATAGCTTTTCGTAGAGGGGGCACAAGATCATGTAAGGGTGGTTGGAGATGCTCCAGTATTTTTGGTTGGAAAGCAGGTTGTCGTTGCGGAGTAGGTTGATTGCAATGATGATCATTTTGGGGAGGGCGCGAGCTCTTGGTATTAAGATAAGGATGACCTTGTGAAAGATATAGTTCGAAGCAACAACCAAGAGAATAAGCTTATCATGACTTCTTGATAGCAATGATGTATGTTGCACGGACACAGATTCGACATGACATGTTTCAAATACAATGACATGAATTCAACACCAATTTTAATGTCATAGTATATTTTAGAGTGTCTGGACGTCCGATACGTGTGTTCGACACAACGACACAGAGAAAAAGTGGACACAACATGAATTTTGGCGGTAGAATGGGTTGCTATTTCACTAGAACCAAGTTCAATGGTGGTTGAACATAGTTTTTCGATTGGGGTATTTGATCATGGAGTGAGCCATTCGTGGTAGTGTCAAGAGGTGGTCTCAATGAGCAGCTGGAGTTACTGACAAGGACTGCGTCAACGAGTGATAGAGAGGTACAAGAGGAAGGATGGAATCTTAAGATGGATTGTTGTGGGTTGGGCTGGTTGCCGGGAGGCGTGGTGAGCTCGGGGTGGCACAATCTACATTAGTAGAGGAATACAAGTTGTGATCGGATAGTAGTTGGCACAATCTACATTAGTAGAGGAATAAAAGTTGTGATCGGATAGTAGTTGCTAGTAGGGGACAAAGGGCAAATGTGTGGGTGCACGAGAACGTGAGGAGATGACCAGATGCAACAGGGAGGTTGTTGGAGTTGACAATGATAGGGCTGAACGATGTGGAAGCTTCAAAAGGTTGCTTAGGGCTGAACGATGAGGAAGCTTCAAAAGATTGCTCGACCCATTCAGTCTTGGTGGAAAGCAATGGGGTTGAACATAGGAGGCGGAGTAGCAGGTTGTCCAATCGTCTATAGGTAGTGTTTGGTAAGGGACGTTGGGGTCGATAGATTGATGATCTACGAAGAAGTTTGGGCTGCAGATTAAAGGGTAGAGGATAATGATGTTGATGATGACATATTGATGGACTGCATGTTGGGTCGAGGAAGATGATGCACTACAAGACGGGTCCAGGAAGACCTTGCAGTGATAGGTGGTGTCAGTTTGGGAGTGGTAGGCTGGCGCTGATCGAAGGACTTCGGTACTCAACTTTAGATTGGTCGGGTGGAGGGTGATTCGGGTTGTTGTTGAGAAGATGGAGATCAATGGCTGAATGATAGTTCGTAAGGGAATAGTAGATACAGAGAGAAGTGATGAAGATGATGATGAAGACGTGGGTAGAGATTTGTCTCGTGTTGTGAAGATAGTGGAACTGGTGAAAGAGAGAACGATTGGTATGGAGGGCAAATATGGAATTGGAAAAGACAAATGAGAAAAGAAAGAAAAAATAGAATGAGAGGAAGATTAAAGGGGTGCTTGATCACATGGGAAATTTAGTGGCGGTAGTGTTGGGGATTGTATGATAAGTTTGAGATGGGATTGCAAACCTAGAAAAGTTGGCTTGGATTGTGTAGGAAGCTAGAGGAGGAGGTATAGTGGATGAAGACAATGGAGAACAATGAGAGCTGGAAGTGAGTTATGGTTTTGGATGGAGAGGAGCCGCGACTATAAAGATATGAATAAGGCAAGGGAGAAGAGGAGGCTAGAGGTTGGAGAAGGAGACTGTTAGGGCTTAGGGAGGAATAGTGTTCGATCAGATGAAGGGCTAGATGGATTTGGCTTCGGTAGAGGGTGAAGAGCTAACCCTTGATACCATGTTAAAGATTGCATTTGGAAATGTTGAGATTACACGGCCAGTTGGAATTATCATTAGGCTCAAGGCCAATTAAATATGGGGAGAAATACGTAGAGGCTCTAATCTAGCCGATGTGTGACTCAAAGAAGCGTAGACTAAAGCTCATTAGGGTAGAAACCTATACAATGACATTGTTTTTAACATGATTAATCGGCTAATCTTGTCCTTATTCAGATTAATCTGGTGGCGCATTGATAGATAATCCAATTGGCCGTATAATTGTTCTTAATTGACCGAGTAATCCGATTAAGTGGTAAAGAACCATGGACTGGTCTTAAAGAAAACTGCTTAACATAACATGACCTTGAATATGCTCTTAGCATGAAGATACATAGAATAATATAGTTTATCTGCCGACTGCACTTTTTAGTTTCATGACTGAAACCTCTAGTTTACAATTATGGGAACTTACAATTATGGGAACTCAAGTTCACTTACAATTATGGGAACTCAAGTTCTTAAGTGTTGGTCTTGTAATTAAAAATTCCTCTATTGTGCATTAGAACTTTCTTGACTTTGCTGTGTGCTCTATATTGCTCCATTTTCATTTGAAAGGCTCGACTGATTCTTTTAGTGCACTGTAGAATTGAAGTTATTTTCATCCCACCCTTATTCAATTTTGAAGTAGTTGTGAAAATATAACTTCTTTATAATGTAAAATGGCCTTAAGCTTATGATATTTGCCTATACCATGAAAGCGTTTTAGGACAAGACATAGGCATTATAAAACATTGACCAAAGTTTTAGTAAAGTGCTGTCTAATGGCAGTGATGTAACTATTGACCAAAGACACTGATACAACAAGACGTGGACATGACAGAGACATCAGTTCCTACAAAGTTACAATAGAAACCATGGCAAGATGGAAATATAAATAATAAAACAATGTTTCAACAATGACACGCTATATGGTAGCAGATAGTATGGTCTTTTCTACTCACCATTCATTTCATTATATGCACTATGCCATTAGCTGTTATACCAGAGCTGTATTTCTTATAATGGTTGATTATTAATTTCAGATCGGTGATCTTGGCTTATCAAAGGTAAAACAACATACCTTGGTATCAGGAGGAGTTCGTGGAACATTACCGTGGATGGCACCTGAGCTTCTAAGTGGCAAGAGTAGTATGGTAACTGAGAAGGTAAGAATACTTTGTTTCATTGTTGTGTTTATTTAGCTTTAACGTAAGTAAAAAAAAAATCTGGTTTTTCTCTTACTATAGATTTTTTCCCCCTTGTAGATTGATGTTTATTCATTCGGGATAGTCATGTGGGAATTGCTTACTGGGGAAGAGCCTTATGCAGATATGCGTTGTGCTTCAATAATTGGTAGACTGCATTGTTATATAATCTTGCGATACAAATATGATTTATTTTTTAAAGCTTTCCCTTCAGGACTTTGAGCAATTGGTAGCTCGCTTCTAGATTGTTTTTTACTTCAAGACATTCTTAAATCTTAAATGGCTGCATTCATAAACTTCTATAACTACGAATGTATACATGATTCCTGACATAGTTGTCATTGACTTGCATCATTAAGGTTGTAGTTTGAAAATGGATTGGCGATAGGTTTTGTAAGAAAGGTCTGGTGGTGTCATCATGCATTTCTGGAATCCGAATGAGAGTTTTGTAAGAAATGTCTCGGGGTGTCAACATGCTTTTCTGGAATCCGAATGAGTGGATTTAATATTGAGCATGAGTCAGTTGGTATTTATGGGGAATATATTTGAATCTTATGCATTGGTGGAAATTCCAAGGATTTTGATTTTAACACCCACAAATTTGTTATACTCGGTTAATTATAATCATAAATGAATGATTGTCAAATCTCTTCCAGCATGCCCTCATTCCAAAATCTTTCTTCATTGTAGCCATAAATAACATCTTCCTCCTCTCTTCATGCTCATCTCACAGTTCTCTTCTCTTTATAGTTAATATTCATCATTAAATTAAAAACATAAATCAATAGTAGTTTGTTAATTAGGAATAATTAATAATTATTATATTTCACAGTTTAAAAAAATGTAATATGCATTTAATATTAATCACAGTGATCCGGGATAGCTGTCAAAAGGCCAGGTTCAGTCCATGCTCATGTAAAATGCTTTCAATATAGAATCACAATAGTCCTTGATAGCTGTAAGGTCAGGTTCAATCCATACTCATGTCAAATACATATAATATATGATCACAATAGTCCATGAGAGCTGTCAAAAGGTCAGTTCAGTCCGTACTCATGTAAAACGAGAGAAAGGATCTGAAAAATATTACGAGCCAAATTATGTACCTGAATCAAATGCAAAAATTATTCGGCCTCTTTTTATAACATGTTAATCCAGTTTTGATTAAAAATGGGGATGGGTTAATGATCATATAAAGGAAAAGTGAGGGTTTTCCAAATTAAAGAGACCTGAAATATTTTCGGTTTTCATATGTTGCACCCTATGTTGCGTGGACACAGGAAAATGGTATCCCTATCCGCATCGTGTCCGTATGTGCATCCATGTCCATATTCGCGAAACAGGTAACCATATTATACCTACCTAAAACTGTGCATATCCCATATCCCTATCATGTTTTTATCTCTGTCAATATTGTAGAAAATTATGTTGCACCCAAGCCAAATCCGGTATTTATTTGGGTTTTCTTTTAACATCGGAAGTAGAAATCCCTTCTTCATTAAAAAACCGTATCGGGTTAAGAGATTATCAGTTACAATTAAGTGACCTAATGCCAAAATGGAATCTGACATGAACTGTATTTCATAATCAGAAGACAATCTCAGAATTATAAAATCTTGCTACAATGATACACATGAAATGCAAATCCAGACTATATTCTACAATGACTAGCCCCCACTAAAAAACCCTTAAATCTAACTATTTTAAGTTTGGTTCCTTTTCGTATTTGCACACGGTTTTCTTACCATTCAGTTCGACTGATTTTTTTCTTCTCTCTCAACGACGACTAGTAAGTCTTATCTACTTCTATTGTTCTAATGAATCATTCATAGATCAATCCTGAGTTATGTTTTTCCCTCTTTCTTTCTTTTCTTTTCTTTTTCTTTCTTTCTTTCTGTATCTTTGTCTGTTACTTTTACACACAACTAATTTTTGGCTGAGACTGCCATCATATTTAGGTTTTTTCAGGTAAAAAGAAATTTGCTGAGAGAACTTTCTGGTTTATCGCAGAAACGTGTTCTACTATATTATTTGTTGAAAATATGTTTTTCACGTAAGTGTAAGATTAAGCACAAATTCTTTCTCACGCTTTGCATATAAAGTATTGCCTTTATGTGTATTGGAGATTCTATTAAGGCTATGTTTGGTAAGGGAAAGGAAAATATAAGTGTTCATGTAGAAATGCAATCCCATTTACATAAGATTAGGTTCCCTTTCTTTCCATCATTTTCTTAGCAACTAAAAGCTCACCTAACTGAACAAGTTTTTGTAAGAATTATGATTTGCAAAAAAAAATGTTTTTTTATTTATTTCTTTACATGAAGTTGACTGGACGTTTCCAACATGTAATGGTATTAATTTCTTGTTTAAAATGCGTCTTTCTTGATTTCCAATACTATAGAAGATAGAGGTAGGATTGCACTGGTGTAGGCCTTTTTTTTTCCCCCTTCTTCTAGGTTAACTTAGTCAAACTGTGAGGAGTATATATGTTAGGTGAAAAATTGTTTTCCAACTAAAGTATAAAATATGATCCCATATGTTTCAGGTTTATACAAAAGGGTATCACCTTATAGACCATGTCTTATATTTGAAACGTTGCCGTGCGTTTGCGGAGTTGGCTACACATTTTTTCAATATTTGCTTGTTTCAACTATTACAGTGTTTTTTTTTACAGAAAAACAGCCGATTTTTTTGATAAACAAAGGCGGCGCCGGGAGATAGCCCGGCGACCAACAAAAGATTACGCGTCAGGTCAAAGCCTAGGCGGAAAACAAAATGAAACTATCCACCCCGGAAAGCACCGAGGGTAAACAAAATAGGGAACAAAATGAAAGAAGAGAGGACCCTTCTAAGAACCGATGAGGTCCTTACGAAGGGCGATGGTAGCCGTCGTCGAAAACTCGGAGGTGTGGGAGAAGATCTGATCCCGTCTGGACTCATATGCTAGTACCGCCAGAGCTTTTGCCACACCATTCGCACCAGTCTTAGCATGTACAAATCGGATACGGGGACTAAGGAGTTGTTGGATTTTTCGGGTCTTGTATATCAGGGTCCATGGGGGAGCAGCCTTTTGGTGATGATATTTGAAGTTCGATCCGACGACGTTTCAATTTCAGCAATACGAATATTCTGAGTGTTACACCATTGCATCGCCAGGAGGATGGCGTCAAGTTCCGGCAGGGGGCTCGAAGCATCTGCAATAAACAGGGAGAAGGCGACGATCAAGATTCCATTGCAATCTCTAACGATTCCACCGCACGTAAGGCCAGTTGCTTCTCCTGATGTCGCAGCGATGTCTAGCTTCCACCCTACCCCTGGGCTACCCAACGACTAGGCGTCTCCGTAACTGCAACCCTACCTGGCCTGCAGTGCCTCCCCAACATGTCCGTCCCCAGGTTATGGACAATCAAGGTGTGCTGGAGATGCGCGGTCACCCGACGAACGATCTCCTGGTAATTCCTGCCCCCACCGCCAAAGAGGATGGAGTTCCTTTGCTTCCAAATTTTCCATAAGCATGAGGCAAAAACAATGTTCCTGCTGATGTCCGCCGGGGAGGAGAGGGAAGAGTTTTGAAGTCATACCTGAGCAAGTTGATCGACGGTGGTGTGGGATGTAGAAAGGTGGAAGGTGGCAGCGAAGTGGTGCCAAATGTTATTAGCCGTCTCCCCCTAGACGAAGACGTGGTCGTTGGTTTCCGTATCCGGGTTAGTGCAGCATACGCATCTTGAAGCGAGATTGATCCCTATGTTTATCAGTCTAGCCTCCACCGGAATAGCATTTTGACGCAGACGCCAGAGGAAGGCGCCAATATGAGGCTGAATATATTTGTTCCAGCAGAATCCGCTCCAGTTATCTGTAGGGTGTCTTCTCCTGTGATGATCCCAGTATGATTTAGTAGTGAAGTCCCCGTGTTGGTTAAGGGTTCAGCAGACCTGATCCTTCTCGTTGGTAAGAGTAATGTTATCCAGCATGTAGATAGCTTCAACAGGGAGGAAATTTCAGATGTTGACCTCCTCATCCAGGGAGATGTGGACCAACGGGAAGGCCACCACTTGGCGAATGGTAGGGGAATAAATGAATTCTGGATGTTAGGGAAGGGGGGTGCCACACCAATTTGTGTCCCAAATTTGGATATTGCCACGACCCAGGACCCACTGGCACTTGCTAGAGACAGTATAAAAAATCTTCATCATCGATTGCTATAGCGGAGATGGAGAGTAAGGGGGGGAGTAGTTGGGGGTTGAAGGATCTCCGTACTTCCACAACATGTAGGGGGCCCATACAGTTTCACCCTTGATTAGAGCCCAACACCTTTTCGCATGAACAGCTGTCATAACCTGATTGAGGGATCTTAATCCCAATCCCCCTTCGGTCATCGGACGACACATTGTTCCAAGCAATCCATCTAGTACGATGTTTTTCTTTAGAGTTCCAGAGAAAAGCAACCATGATTTTCTCTAATTTATGGAGGAGTTTCTTAGGGGCTTTTATCACCGACATGGATTGGATGGGAAGGGCAGTCAGAACGCTCTTGAGAAGGGTAATTTTGCCACCAAAAGATAGAAGTCTTCCTCTCCATCCAGAAATTCTTCTCAAATTTCTCAGTCAGCTCGAAGTACTCTGGTTTCGCCCGGCCTTTGAACATTGGAACCCCCAAATATTGTATAGGTGGATGGCTTATCTTGAATCCTGTGCTCGCAGCGATCTCCTCAGCTCGAAGAGAAATATGATCCTTATGGGAGATAATCAGAGCCAATTTTTCCATGTTAATGACCTGTCCTGAAGTATCGGAATATTCATGTAACGTCTTCAGCAGATTGTCCACGCTGTCAGTACCACCGTTGAGGAAATAAGGCTGTCATCTGCGTAGAAAAGGTGAGATATGGGAAGGCTATCTTTACGGTCCGAGAAGTGCTCTATCTGGCCGTGGAGATAAAGCTTAGAGATTTTTCTGCTGAGGGCATCATGTGCAATGATAAACAAGGTGGGGGAAATAGGATCCTCCTGTCTCGGACCTCTACAAGATCGAAAGAAACCTCCCGTTTTTTGATTGATGGAGATCGAGTACCAACAATTAGAGAGATTAAATGAGGTCGATCCACTTCTGGCTGAATCAAACTGGCGCAAGACCCGGATCATAAACCTCCAGTTCACCCTATCGTAGGCTTTGGACATATCCAGCTTAATAGCCACACTACCTCCGGTATTATTGTTATCGATGGTCCCAAAGATTTCGTGGGCAAGGCTGATACTCTTATGAATGCTACGACCTCTGACAAAACTCGACTGCTCCCGAGAGATTATGGATGGGAGGACGCCAGCCAATCTGTCAGCCAAGATTTTGGAGATTATTTTATGGGAGAAGTTGCTCAGGCTAATAGGTCTAAAATCCTGGATTTCCGTAGGCTTGGAGATCTTCGGGATGAGGACTAGGTTGGCCGCGGTGTCCCATTAGGGAGCTGGATTCCTAAAAAGAAATCCGTGATAGCTGCCATCAGATCGTGCTTAATGATGCTGCAACACTTGGTGTAAAAAACTCCTGTGAAGCTGTCCGGGCTGGGAGCTCCCTGGGGGTTGAGCGATTTGACCGCAGACTCGACTTCGGCTTCCAGTGGAATCGCGCACAATTTCAGGTTCTGTTCCACAGAGATGAGGTTCGGGATGCAATCAATGAAACTATTCGGGTCCGTGGCCGGCACTTGGTCGAAAAACTTAGAAAAATGGAGAATGGCCCATTCCATAATAACCTGGTCCTCCACCGTGGACCCATCTTGATGATAAAGACGAACTCTGTTCGTGCTGGTCCGCTCTTTAATGATCGCATGAAAGAAAGTGGAATTCCTGTCCCCCTCCTTGACCCAATTAATCCTGGCCTGATCCTGAAGAAGGCTCTTCCAGACCCAAGACCGTATCCAATCTGCGTTTAGTTTGTATGAGCTCCTCACCACCTGCGTCGCACCATTGAACTTGAAGACTGGCTCTAAATTTTCGATCTCATTTTGTAGGTCCCGTTTTTGTTTCCTGAGGTCACCAAAAACATTCCAGTTCCAGTCCCGCAAGGTCGATCGGATTCTCTGGAGTTTAGCATGAAGAACATAGAGCGGTGGTCCCTGGCAGACTTTGTTCCAGCTGTTCGACACTAAATCCATGAAGGTCGGGTGGCTGCACCACATCCGTTGAAAACGAAAGGAGCCGGGGTAGAGAGGGAATCTGAAGGGGTAATGAGGGGGGGAGTGGTCGGAATGGAGTCGCGGAAGATGCATGACAGATATGGGTGGTCTGTTGAGGAGGAAATTGGTGTCATAGAGAACCCGATCAAGGCATTCCCAGGTGTTAGGATTATTGGTGAGGCCGTTACACAGTGTATATCGACCCATGATAACCAACGTCAATCAACCCTATCTCTGATATAAATTTGTTAATGTCCGTCACCGCAGTCGCATTAATGTGACCCGGCCTAGATTTTTCAGCCGCCGAGGTGACTACATTGAAGTCGCCAGCCATGACCCACGGTTGATCAATGTGATCGAGTGTAGTAGACAGATCTTGCCATAGCTCTCTTCTGGTACGCATCAGACTACTCGCATAAACGACCGTGAGGGCCATCCTATGCCCCGACTTATTATCCAAAATGTTGTAGTGGATAAACTGTTTGTGGATCTTCGAAACCGCTAGCTCAATAGAGTTGTTCCACAAAATCCAAATGAATTTGCTATGTTCCCCTCCGTGATAGAAGAAAGGCATGTGGACCTCATAGGCGAGGTCCTGAATATTCTCCCCATCGATCATCGGCTCAAGGATAGCCAAAAGGTCCGGGCAGTG
This sequence comes from Iris pallida, assembly GCA_029216955.1. Taxonomy (NCBI): domain Eukaryota; kingdom Viridiplantae; phylum Streptophyta; class Magnoliopsida; order Asparagales; family Iridaceae; genus Iris; species Iris pallida. Next base: position 3,227,592 of record JANAVB010009597.1, read on the forward strand.
TTTCCTGTTAAGAGATTTAAGGTAGGTCCTGGTAGGTTGGTTCCTGATGCCCCTCGTGTTCCAGATGATGGCTTTAAATACCATTAAATTTAGTAAGATTGTTTTAGGCGTCCCTCTTGCGCCTGGTAAGCATTGGTTTCGAAGTAGTCTTGGAGTTGTTGTTCTTCTTGCTACTCTGAGCAGGTGGAGTAGGTATTTTCGGGTCCACTTTACGAGCCTGCCTCCTTCTATACTTAGATGCCGCGTTGCCCTTCTTTTTGCGGCCAGCCTTAACCGTCTCCTAATATGTTGGTTTGCCCAAGCGATCTCCTCTTCCATCATTCGATCCAGTGTGCTAAATCCAACCGTAATATCCTCCTACTGGTCAGACAGCGGATCAGAATTCGGGGAGTCTGACATGTCCGCCATAGTTTCATCCCAGAATTTCCTTCCTCTAGTCTTGAAAGCCATGATTTGGTTGATCTCTGTGTCCTGTGACTCTCCCGGCTCCGGGGATTGTCTCCCTAACATTTTTGTCTGGCAGTGCATTACAGCATAGGTAATACTATATCGGTTATGTTCACGTACAAACTCATCGTCGGGTGACTCCTTAGATTTCTCCTCCTGTACGGAGCTGCTCCTCGCCGTCCGATGCTCCGGTATTTGGGTGCCGGCCACATTTCTTTTAGACGTTGTAGCTGCAGATGCGTCCGACTCCTTGGGGTTATCTTCCGGCTGTACAGTGTCTACGGGGTTGCTTATAGTCGGTTGAGGATTTGGTTTGTGGGTGTTGTATACCTCCCTTTGGGACACAGAGGCTTCCGCAGAGTCAATGTATCCGGTCCCCGAGGAGTCCTTTGAGATTTCCGCCTCCTGGCCGTCTGTGCCCTACTCAGAAGCCAGGATATCAAATTTATTGGCGAGGTTTAGGGAAGGGGTTTTTGTGTATGAGTTGGCACTCTTCAGAGGGGAGGTGGTGCTCTTCTGGGATCGATCTTGCCCCCTGGTGTTCCCTGCACTATTATCAAAATGCAAGTACGAGTTTGGGAGAGGTAGGAGCAGAGCTTTATTACTTTGAATAGTTGTGTGAACATTGGGATCTTTATGGGTTGTTTTATTCTTCAAAGTCGGGTGCGCCCTAAAGCAGGCCTCAAACGAATGGCCTCTCATGTGGCAATGTTTACAGTAGATAACGTTGTTATCATAGATGATTTGTTGAGTATGAGTCTTGTTCCCAAGCAGGATTTGAATGGATTTCGGTAGTTCCTTCAAGATGTCCAGCTCCATGCACACTCTGGCGTAATTAGCTTTGGTTAAATTGTGGGTTTCTGCCGCCATGGCCACGAAGGTTCCAAAGGAATTGACAATTCCTTTATTGCCGCAGGGACGAAGCAGATGAGAGGTGGATTAGGGAATGTGACCCACACGGAAACTATAGAGGATTCTTCCTTTGTGTTGAAATCCTGGGACTACTTGAAGATCTTCAAGGTGTGTGAGTCAATTCTGTCGATACTCATGGTCCGAACGGCAGTGTAGTCGGTTTCGGAGGAAAGATGTAGCAGAATATGCTTGGGGTCCATTGGAGCCACTCTGTAGACAGAGGCAAGCCCCCAGCTGGCCACTGCTTCTTGGACACGGGAGATGTTCGGACATCCAATGGTGAATTTTAGGACGAAGGTGAAAGGGAATAGATCCGACAGCGAGGAAACTTCTTCATTGGAGAAAGGCACCTTAATGGCTTGAGTGTCAGACGGCTCGTACTCAAGTTCAGGAAGTTCCAAGTCTCGGATTATCGGGGAGTTTATAGATTTTGTGTAGGGCCTAAGCAGATCAGCATAGGATGGGCCAGAAGGCGCCACCAGGTCTTTCCCGAGAGGCAGGTTGGAGGATGTCGGGGTTTGGGGGGGGGGACCACCGTGGATGGCGCAGAGGAATTCGTCGTGGTCAGCAAAGGTGCGCCAGTATGGCAATGCGCAGCGGCCACCGCAGATGGCGCGCCAACTGAAGGGGTAACTCTCCATGCGCCTACAATAGGCCGAGCCTGGGGGAGAGAGTGGAGGGAACCGGTTGAATGGCGCCATGCCCAGGAAGGGAGACGGCGCCAGGGGACGGTGGTAAGGGAGATGCTTGGATGGATGGCACAGGTAGTTGCGCGCCACTAGGGCGCGTCGGCAACGAAGGCCCAGGGAGGTGGGGCGTAGGAGGCGCTGGTGGAAGGGCACGAGGTGGCGCTAGAAGGGAATGCTCAGAGGCAGGTGGGTGGGAACAACTAGGTGGCGCCGTTGGGGAATGCACAGAGGCAGGTAGCGCGGGGGTGAGATGCGCACGAGAGGATGGCACAGGGAGGGAATGCGCAGGCCTGAAAGGCGCGCGAGAAGGTGGCGCAGGGAGCGAAAGCGCAAGCCTGAGAGGCGCGCGAGAGGGTGGCGCAGGGAGACAGGCCTGGAAGGCGCAGTGGGCCCGACGCCATCCACAGAGAGGGGGGGGAAAATACGAATTCAAATTCGAAATGGAGCGGGAGGGGTGGGATGGAGTTGGATTCGGATTCAAATCTCGGGGGGGGGGGGTTGGGAACCAAGGGGCACCGCAACCAAGGAGGAGGTAACAGGGGTCGCCGGTCGGAGGAGGGCCTAGGCCGGCCGCATCCGATAGGAGGAGCACGTCCGTCGTACGGGGAGGCACCGATGGCTGGGCGGAGGTCGACCAAGAGACGCCGATTGGTGCGAGTTGCTCTGGAGACCACGGCGGCAGCGCCGGTCGGGAGGACCCAGGAAAAGGAAGGACGCCGGCCGGAGGCGGGTCCCCGTCCATGGGGAGGGGACTGGGCCTTCACCGCGGAGAGGGGAGGCCGCCGTCGAGAGCAGGACGCCGGGGAACCACGGAGGAGGGGAGACAGCCGAGAGAGAAGGGGAACACACGGGGAAGCCGGAGAAGAGGGGGAGCCACCGCACCGCACGTCAGGGGAGCCCGAATCCGCCGCCGGAAGCCGGGAAGGAACCTTACCTGAGCCGAGGGCCTACAGTGAGTTTAAATTATGACTATCACTTGCTAAGTACACATGCGTATAAACAGTGTATGCAAAGTGGGTTTGGGTGTTACATTAGGGTAAAATAGCTTGATTCTTCAACAAAATTTAAACTTCCAATATAGAAATCTCATATAAATGTTGAACTAGCTCATGTTTACACGATGTGCCATGAAAATCAGATATATTATGTTTATATCCAACCCAACTCCTCTTTTTGACATCATACAAAAAGTAAGGGGGGACTAATCACCAATTGACAATTATACCTAGTTAAATAACATGATCAAGGATGAGTGAACTACTCAAAATGCATAAATTTTACATGTCGAAAATAATAATAATCCCAACAGAATAATGTAAAATCATCACAATTTAATGAAAAGATATCCATGAATTTTTTTGCTGCTTCATGATTTACGAGACGGGCAACTCATCCATTATACGAACGCTATGACTATAACATGTTCACTAGGGCTGCAAACGAGCCAAGCCGAGCCAAGCTTTTGTAAGCTTGAGCTTGGCTTGACTAGAATTAATCGAGCTCAAGCTCGAGCTCGAGCTTGGTAAATTTTTTATTTTAGAGCTTGAGCTTGGCTTGAGCTTGTTTATAATTAAGCTTGAGCTTGGTTTGGTTTGAGCTCGAGCTTGGCTTGATAAGTAAGCTTGATTCAAGCATGATAAACAAGCTTGATAAACAAGTTTGATAAGCTCAAAATCGAGCTCGTTAAGCTTGATTTCAAGCTCGCTCAACTTTATTTCAAGCTCATTAACCTTGATTTCAAGCTTAACGAGCTCGATTTCAATTTAGTTAGGTTTGAATTCAAGTAACTGTGATATTATTAATTCAAAAGTTCCTTAATATCAATTATTAAGGACATATAAATATATAATGCACACAAATATACATATATTTAGAATTCAACAAAGAACAAACGAGCTTCTAAACAAGCTCCTAAACGAGCTTCTAAACGAGCCAGCTTGCAAGCTCATCAACGAGCCAGCTCGCGAGCTCAAACGAGCCGAGCACTTCTAAGCTTGAGCTTGGCTCGTTTATTAAACGAGCTCGAAAATGAAGCTTGAGCTCAGCTTGTTTACTAAACGAACCGAGCTCAAACGAGCTTTTATCGAGTCGAGCTTCGAGCAGCTTGCGAACGGCTTGGCTCATTTGCAGCCCTAATGTTCACTCATCCATTTAAGATGAATGCCGCCCATTTCACTCGCATATAAATATGTAATGACTTATTTTCATTTCACAAATAATTTAATAATGTTATAAGCATTTCTTTTGATCAAATGTGATATTAGAAGAAACTGTAGAAAGTAAGTTGAGAAATAATATGTGATCATTTTAGTGACATTACAAAGTCTTTAAAAGTAACTAATCATTGGCATTACTATTCAAAATTGTCACTTCCTCTAGATGTTAAATTCAGTTTCCTTGATTAATTTCTTATTTGATTCATTATATTTCGATCAAAATGTTATATAAGATGTTGAAGTAATATAATTTATGACTTTGGCATATGGATGATTCTATTTGTATATCATTGGATATGTATATTCTTGAAACCAAATGTTACTTGATCAAGGTCATATTTTGATTTTGTGTGTGTGTGTGAATTAAATGCATCTATGCCGTACATTTAGATAGAATCTACTATTTACTTGGTCAATTATTACTCTCTAGCAATGAAGCTCTCTTCTAGTATAATAGTGCAATGTTTAAATTTTTTTTTTTTTTTTATCATCATGACTTCTAGAGCTTCTCTTCTATATTAATAGTGCAATGCTTAATTTTTGATCATCATGACTTATAGGGGGAATCGTGAACAATACATTACGTCCTCAAGTGCCAACCTGGTGTGATCCAGAGTGGAAATCTTTAATGGAAAGTTGTTGGGCTTCTGATCCGGGCGAAAGACCATCATTCTCTGAAATCTCTCAAAATTGAGGAAGATGTCTGGAACAATTAATGTGAAGTGAAGGGATCTTATATAAAGTCGATTATTTTCTCACAATGTAATCCTTGTGAGGGTGTTAGAAAAGAGCAGAGAGCAGTGATACTCCATTCATAGTATTTTATAAAACCTAGTATTTTGCAGGAAGATGGCTTTGCTAGACATTTAGACATCTTAAGTAGTGTTTCATACATGATTTTATTTCTCATGTAGTGAAATATTTGCCCTATCTATTGTACAGTGAGTTGCCATCCATTCCTGACCAAAGGACATGGACGCTTGGTTTTAATGTAAGTTGAATTCTCTTGTTTATCATAAAACTTGTTTTAATATTTTTATATTAAAAATTTAGTGTTTATTTCCTTTGCAGGATAAAGCTTTTGAGGACCTTTGGAAAACAATATGATAGTCCAACTATGTTATTGCCTTCGTCTTGAAAGGGAACTGGTATGCATTGATGTAAATAAATTTTGATGGTTTTCATATTCCACCCAGTGACGGGATAGTGCATTATGTTAGGCTGTGATTAAACTTAGTATTGTAGTGGTGTATCCATAAAGAAGAAGGGAAAAGTAAACTATGAATCAGATGGAAAAATTGGCGTAAATAGTTTTTATATTTCTTTATAAATTTTTTCTTCAGTTATTTAATGTTGGAAGAATAAAAGTAAACTATTATTCAGATTATAATATCCATTTATTGTCAGTAGAATATCCATTATGATATCTATTTCTTGTGAACAGGGCAGTGCTTACTTTTTGAATTTAATCTTGATTAATTTAGAACTGAAAGTGATCGCCTCTTTTTTTTATTGTATATTGAATGAGAATGGAAGTTGCATATCTGGTTACTGTATCTCTTGAAATTGTGCCTTGACCCAATAAAATGAAGGAAAATGAATGTTGGGGGGGAGGAATTTCAGTAATTGGGATGGAAAAACTGACTGGTATAGTATGAGAATATACATCATAGAGCCCAGAAGCCTTGCAAATTTAGGTGCTGAAATGTGTTTGCAAATTTAGGTGCTGAAATGTGTTTTGATAAAAAAGGCATAAGATAGGAATGTATGATCTGACTTTGTATGGATAGAAGCGAAAAGAGTTACTTTGCAGAAGCGTGTAGGTAGTAATAACACGAATTCAATAATGACTAGCATAGACTTCAATCTATTATGTTTATCCCAAAAGTTTGGATTAAGTTGTTTTTTATATTATAGCTTATGCACCAAAGGAATTCCATTTTCTGAGAGGAACATTATTGAAAAAGTTTCTCTGATGTTTCATCCTATTTTGACTCCTTCCACTTCCTCATAATAACCTAGTTAAGGTGGTTCTCAATAAACGTTGGTGGTCTATGATACCACAGCTGGATAAATAATCCATCAGGAGACCAAGAGGTATTTTAAGGGCTGAGTAGTCATTGGATCATTGTTTCTTTGAAACTTCTCATATTATTCTCTCGGTTACATATAGTTTAGAAGGCAAGGAGAATATCTGAAGACTAAAGATGGGATAATAGGACAAATGTTCTTCATGTGTGCTATCTTTTAGATGTTTTGGGTACTCTAAGAGCTTTGAAGTACTGATGGATTTAACCAAATAGCTGCTGGTGTGGAACTCTACTGATTTGTTAGAAGAGACCTCATTTATCACATAGATTTAGATCTAGATATTTGTGTACTTTGCATGGAAGATATAAGACCATCTCCAATGGGGGTTTCTATCTTCCCTATTTCTATGGAAGAAATCCATTTTAAAAAAACTTCTCCCAATGGTGATTTCTATCACCATTTCTATCCTAGGTGGCAATGATGTAGGATGAAAACTTTCTAGGAGGGTTTCTACATGTAGAAACTCTCATAGAAATTCTCCTATCTCTTAGACCATCTCCAATGGTGATTTCTAAAATTGAGTTCTTATCCTACTTGGCATTGTAGTTTAAGAAGATTTCTATCCTAGTTGGAAGAGTTTCTACATAAAAATTGTAGACATACAAAAAATTCTCCAATGGTTCTCCATTTCTATCCTATGTGTCACATAGTAAAAGGACCAATTTAATGGTGTGGGCCCAATAATAATTGTCATGAGAGATAGGAGAATTTCTATGAGAGTTTCTACATGTAGAAACCCTCCTAGAGAGTTTCCATCCTACATCATTGCCACATAGGATAGAAATGGTGATAGAAATCACCATTGGGAGAAGTTTTTCTAAAATGCATTTCTTCCACAGAAATTGGGAAGATAGAAACCCCCATTGGAGATGGTCTTATGACAATTATTATTGGGCCCCACACCATTAAATTGGTCCTTTTACTATGTGACACATAGGATAGAAATGGAGAACCATTGGAGAACTTTTTTGTATGTCTACAATTTTTATGTAAATGGATATTATAATCTGAATAATAGTTACTTTTAATTCTTCCAACCGTATGCGTACTTCTGCAACTGATATGTGATGAATTTATTTCTCATTTCCAAGCAACAGCTTGATTTATGTCTCTGAACGGTAGGGGTCTTTTAAATTGCTTTGGGGGAGAAACAAGATATGGCTTGAATGAATTTTACCTCCATGCAGTCTAAAATGGAGTTAAATTTACTATGAAATGTGAAAGCAAACTCATTTCAGGAGGAAGTACACATCATTTGGTAAATGAAGCTGACTTATACAGCTTATGGTGGGCATGAAATCAGGTTCTATTAGTATATGGAGGTATTTTATCCCTGTCAAATGAGATGGAAAAGTCAGTATGAAGGATGTGTCAAAAGTCATTTTTAGGAGTCGGGCATTTAAACACTCTTAAATGTTCTTAATCTTGTTCAAATAAATTGACAGCCTGACCTGTGCCATACAATGTTGCAAAAATCGGCTAGTCGGCCGCCTAGTCGCTAGTCGGCCGACGGCGACTCGATTTGGGGGCTAATCGGACAGGAAATCGGTGGACCCCCCCCCCCCCCCCCCCCCCCCCCGGGGTAGTCGGCCGACTAGGCGGCCCTATGCGGCCAGGCGACGCATAGTCGGCCGACTGGAGCTCTTTATATAAAAAAAAAATCGGGTAGGTCAAAATTGGAACCGATCCGATCAATACTTCAAAACCCCCAACCCCCGAATGCTGCTCAGTAGCAGAAGTGAGAAGAAAAGGAAGAAAAAAGAAGAAAGAAGAAAGAAAGAAGGAAAAAAATTTGAACTCACAGACCGCCTAGCCGCTGACCTCCACATACTGCCTAGCCGTCGACCTCCACCAGCCGCCGTGTTCCTGACCGTCCTAAGCAACGCCATGACTGTAGCCAAGCCCCGCCGCGAGCATGACGACCGCAGCCGGCTGCGCACTGCCAAGGTGAGACTTCCCTCCTTTTCTCTTCTCGAATCTTCTTCCTTCTTCTTCTTCTTCTTCTTCTTCTCTCCTCTTCCTCGACTTCTCCTTCTCCTTCTTCACTTCTTCTTCATTTTCTTTTTCTTTGGTTCCAGAGTTCTGACTTTTGAGAGGGGAGAGAGTGTACGGGAGGTTAGATTAGAGCGGGCCGGATATTGGGCTGGGCCTGGATTTAATAGTTTTAAAGAAATTAAGAAATTTTTGGCTTTTGATCTATTGGGCTGGGCTCACACACAGGCATGGGTCTTAGGTTTTTTTTCATTGTATATATATATTATATATAATAATATATATATATAATATATATATATATATATTAGAAAAGGGTAAATTTTATTCAAAAGCAATGCAATAATCGTACAACATACAATCAAAGTGGGACTCCCACTCATCAAATCCCCATAACATTTATATCAAATTCGATGTTATGAAGCATGCCCACCAGAGGTGTGACCAGTCCCTCAAATATCCGACGGTTTCGTTCCCGCCAGACATGCCGAACTGAAGCAGCCAGACGAACTCTGGCGGTCCGGAACCAGTCCTCCCCTTGACCTCTACTATCCCGGATCACCGTGATGATGTCCCCAATACCCTTTTTGGAGTCGCATCCTCCCAACACTCTACTCTGCTTCTTCCAGATCTGCTAAGCCAGGACACACTCGAAGAAGATGTGTCTAATAGATTCTTGCTCCAGACTGTACAACACACACTTGGGATCTGGGACCGGCACTCCAAAAGAACTCAAACGATCCCTAGTCAAAAGGCGACCCAGTAGGAGCTTGTAGATACAAAGCTGCATCTTCCTGGCCAGACCCTTGCACCATACGAACTCGTAGTCAAGACTCTGAAGAAAAGCGCGCCTGATGAGATTGTAGCAACTCCGGAATTGGAACTAGTCTCCGATTAATCAAACCGATTAATCCGACTAGTCTCCGATTAATCCCTAGTCTCCGCAAACCGACTAGCGGTCGACTAGCGATTTTACAACCTTGGGGCCATATGTTGTCTAGATGATGGGAATTCTGTTGTGCTTTTTTTCCCCTGAAAAAACTGCCAAGATGAAATTTTCACAGGAGTGATTGTGTAAAGGATTTCTTCATAGCAAAATAGCTATGTTGACTTCTCGAGTAGGTAATGTTTTGTTCAGGAAGAAGTAGATGCTATTTACTCGAGGACTGTTCCTTAGTAATACTAGTTTGCTGTAGTGTTATGGTCACTAATGATTTTTTTTTTTTTCTGAGTTGGCATGTGCCAGCACGAATATTGGTTCTTATAGTAGCCTGAGATTGGAGCAGACTAATGAAGTAAACTATCATGTTAAAGTATCAATCAGGAACAGTTGTTTTCATAGCTACAGAGCATGGATACTGCAAAATTGGTGTGCTATTGTAACATATCCATAGATACGAATCAGACACAACGAACACTCTAAAGTAGTAGGACATGGCAAATCATTATAATGTCTATATTAAAAAAAAATATTACCGTCTTTATCATGTCATACATTCATATCTAATGAACTAGCTGCTTAGATGTATGGTTTCATGCAGTTCATGACAAAACTTATTTAATAATAATGCTAATTTAGCATTTGTTACGCATCTAGTGCAAGAACAAGAAATATCTTTAACGTCCAAATCCTTTGGCCGTATATAATCAGTGAACAATAAGTATGCTAGATATTTGTATTTCCTATGCTGCGGGGACATCTTGAGCTCAGTATTATTTTTGGCACCACAAATTTACATTTTTTGTTACCTTTTCCTCTCTACATCTGTTTTAGTCATCTCACTTGAATGAAATGAAAACCATTTAAAATATTTTTTTGTTAGGAAATTAACTTAACGGGCATGTTTGGTC
>JANAVB010009598.1:0-170629 GCA_029216955.1 Iris pallida
TCCATATATTTTCCACCTTGCAATCAAACACACCCTAAAAGAAAAAAAAAATGAGAAAAAAGAACCAAAAAAAAAAAACAAGGATAAAAAAATAAAATACTGAAATAAAAACTAAAAAAATCTAAAAAAAACGAAAAAATAACAAATAAAATTGTCCGAACAAAACAAAAAATACCGATCTACTTAAGGGATAGGATTCCCATATTTTGTAGGTAAATTATTTATCAGGATATTCGTAATTTTCAGGAATATTTTTTAACCTAAACAAAATATGAAATATGTTTCCCATAATAAATTTGTCCGAAATATTTAGACTTTAGGTCTCGATATGTTCGGACAAATTTATTTTCGAAAAGTACGAATACCGGACAAATTATTCCACAATAAATTTATTCTCGTCATTTTTGTTTTTATTATTTTTTGTTATATTTTTTTTTTTCTCTTTTCCTCTTTTTTTTTCATTGTTTCATTATTTTTCATTACTTTCATTTTTTACTTCATTTTTTTAGTTGAATTTTGACGGTCAACCCTTAGTCCAAGACCCAAACACTATACTATGGAGGCCTAAACACAATATCCTAACTTATTGGAGACCTAAACACTAAGGAGACCCAAACATAATATTCTAACTTATTAAGATCTAAAGTCTAAATATCCCTAATTATAATCTCATCCTTTATGTTGTGGCATACTCAGGGCTGGCTCCAGTATTTTGGAGGTCCTAGACAAGTCCAAGTATGAGACCATTATCCTTTTATTTAATTTTTATTTTTACAAGTAACGGAGATATTTACTTTCCAATCTCCTCACTATGAGCTTATTCCCAATTTTAAACAGTAATTAAACAAGTAATATTAGAAGCTTCACAACACGGACAAAGACGTTAGAAACTAAAAAGGAGGGAAAAAAAAATCCTGCAGTGACACATTTGTTGAGGGAGAAAGTGACCGTTTCATTTTACCGTAGGGTAGAGATTTTTTATGGAAATGTGTGAGTGAGATAAAGATGCGGTTTAGAAATTGATTTTTTTTTTTTTTTTCCCTTATAGATGTTTTATTTGATTCTTCTGCAGGCCGCCATAGACTTTTCCGGATCCATAGTTTTTTTATTTGATTCTTCTACTGGCATTCACCTTCAGTTGTTCTCTTTCTCTACTCTTCTTCTCATTATCATCCCCACTAATTTAACATCAAAAGCACCTTGGACGCGCTTTGGAGACGTCACTCCTTTACCCGGCCGAGTGCAAGAAATCACAAGCCAACTTTGTCGGCAAAATGTCGTCCCACTTGGTTAAAATTTACTTCTATAGATCCCAGATTGCTTACTTGAACAAGCACATACAGTTTGGAGGAACTCTTCTTTTAAACTCATTTTCATGCTTTGGCTCTCGGTCACACATTTATTATTGTAGCTTCTATGTTAATCAATATCCAACCGTACCTTAATCAATAAGGTAGCAATACATTTAGGCCCGGTTACCTTGAAGTATTCATTTTACTTATTCTTTCACATTTTCAAACACCGAAAAAAAAAAAATCGGTGAAAATTGTAATTTTTCAAAGGAAATAATATACCAAAGAGTTGATTTTCTTTCCTTTCCATTCCGCGAACCAAACGAGTCCTTATAGTTTTGTCAGTTTTTACAATTTAGAAGAACAATGTCCATTTGCCATTGAGTTATATTTTCTTGCACTCCGAGTATATTTCATTTTCTTTGACAATGTGTGATTATTATAAAATTATAATTAGATAATAGTTTCATGAATAAAAAATATTACATAAAAAATTATTTGCCTCATTTCTATGAAGTTGCTACATATACAATATTAATAAACTTTTATTTTGTGGAAATTAATCAAATTTACGTAATATGCTATAAAATTATTTTAGTCTAAAAATATTACATAGCCTACTTCTAAATTGAAGATAAAATTATTTTAAATGCCCATTGTTACTCCCAATAATTTTTATAATATTTCCTTTGACAAATTGGTTTTTCCAAATGTGTCGGTTTATAATATCATAATGAGAAAAAGTTAACTAAAATCTAATCGATTTAAAAATGATAGTCTAAACAAAATTTTAATTCAGTCTAATCTTTAAGTTAAAAGTTAACTTAGTTTAAATCTTCCACTACATAATGAGGCTTCAAAACGGCTCAAAAGTGAGCCGTCTAAGCCGTCATTATATCACAGTCCAATTTATTTTAAAAAAATTAATTATGTAAAAAACTGTTAAAAAAAGTAAAATTTTGTCAAAATGGAGAATCGAACTCAAACAAACAAGAAAAATACCTTGCACATTAACCAAATGAGTTAGAAGCATATTTAACTATAATTGGATAAAATTCTTATTATACGTTTTTATACGTGCAAAGCACGTACATTTACTAGTTTAAGTTAATTAATCTAATGTTAGGTATACATGAAGAAGATAAAAGAGAGTATATTATTTATTACAAATATTATATTCTTGATACAGGTACTTAGGTAGCGTACCAAAGATCAAAGAGTATATTTTCTTTAAAATGTTTTTTTTTTGGGAAGGTTTTGAAGCTGTTATTTTGAGTTTTTTTTTTTTTTTTGATAGTTTCAATCATCAAATATTTTCTTCTATCTTTTTTAATCTTCTAAATTGTTTCTATATTTTACTACTTAAGTCGAGATTTTTTACTATTTTATGCACTATTTGTTATGTTTGCCGTCCATCAAACATATTTCAAATTCCTACTTATCAAGAGTAGATTTTTCTAGTAATATTAAAATACAAAATTTTATTTCTTTATCAACTTTACAATTAAATTTATGATCCAAATAGTAAATTTAATCAAATTTAAATTATAGCGTAAATACAACTTTAATTCAATCTAATCTATGATATAAACGTTACTCTTGACATGGGTGTCTCTCAAAATCTTTGGATGTCTAACTGTATATATTTCGATAATATTTTAATAACGGTATATATTTATATTTTTGTTATGCATGTCTAACAACTAAGAAAAGGATAAACTTGAATATATGCAATAATTATAGGAAATATTAAATGCTATTATCTAATAATTTATCAAGTTACAAATAGATAATATGGTATCAAATATCTTGCTGTCATATGGTATCAGATATGCTGATGAAGATGTTGTTGGAAGATGCTAACAAATAACATTACACTATTATATTTGTTATTATATTTTTGTCATTTAGGTGATTTATCTATTGGAAAATTTATATGTTTGAGTAAGTTTGGTTGTAGTTTTCTTCCTACATAAGATGGTATCAATATTCCTAAATAAATACAAAATTACCTATTGAAAAATAATAATATTTGGTAGAAGTTTGGTTGGATGTTGTCTTTGCTACATATATAAAATGGTATCTGTAATGCCTCGCTCCGCACGGTGTATTATGCTGACTTGTTGACTCGAAGAGTTGTGTTGACCCGAAGAAGTATTGATGCAAATCGATACAAGAGTTACGAGCCGAGGAATGCATCGAGTCAAATTGATGCAAGTGTTACGTTGGCCCAAAAGAGAAAGCATTGAATCGGTTCAAAAAATCATAAATCGAATCGACGCAAGGCATAAGTCCAATTCGAACAAGTATTGATTTTAGTTGGTTTCGGGTGCAAGCTAAGCTTTTATGCTGAATTATAAGAGGTCGACATTGTGCATTATTTGCAACGGAGTCCGTAAAACTAAAGCGTTGTCTCACAGTGGACTGAGGCATGGGCACGGTAGGCCAAATCAGTCGGGTAATTCGACGGAGTACTAAGTGCTTGAATGGCTAAGTCAGACGAGTTGGTCGTGCAACAAAGTTATGAAATCGAGCCGCATCGGCTCGGCAAAATGACAAGACGTATCAGCAAGGTAGGAGGACTTTGACCCTTCTTTTCTACTCCGTCATGCCTAAGTAAAATATATTGTTGTATGCTAAGTTAACCTATCGAGACCACGGACATGGCTCGATGAAGAGAAATCGTAGTGCGTGCCGTATAATAGATAGAACAATTGAATTAAAATGTACATCAAATGTACGAGTCGCCATAGAACATCGAAATACTGCAAAGACGAGTGCATCGGTGTGCAAGCCATAAGAACATAGGATAACTGTATCGACGAGTGCATCAAATGCACGAGTTACGGGACATTGAACAATTGGACCGAAATGTGCCTCAAGGCACGAGTCGTTGAACATCAACAAATGCGTGCCTCCATGCACGAGTTAGTATGCTAGAATATGGAAAGACGGTATCGACACGAGTGCCTTAGTGCACAAGATATAGAACATTGAATATTCTATCAAGGCGTGTCTCAGTGCACGAGTCGGAGGGAATGAACATAAGTCTAACACATTGAAAGATCATGTCGGGCGTGCATCAGATGCACGAATCGCATATCATCGAAAGTTAAGTCGTAGTATGATGCTTGAATTGTTTGGGAACTTTAGGTCATTCATTTGGACATTGAATCGAGACTTTAAAATATCGAAAGAACGAAATCGTATAAAGAATGTGAGGACATAGAAGGAATGTGTAAGAAATACGGAACGATACAAAGTCTGAATTTTGGACTCAGACTATGTTTGCTTGTATGTGTAGATGCGTGTTGCACGATCAAATAGACTTTGAATAAACCCGTACACAGGTTCGTTTTCCTCGAACATTATCGTCGGGGCGCCGAAACTTTTTGGCCTAGGAGGAATGGTTATCGTGGCAAGAGAGCATGAGCATTGCAGGACCTTCAGAGAGGATTGGAACCTATGGCTGAGGGGTGGCTTGCAATGTTCGTTGAGAAACATAAGTCCATTATGGCATGCCGAATGCCAGTGATCTTCATATAGATATGGGTCGGTGGGCTGAATGGTACAGGCACATAGAGATCCTGCACAAAGATCACTTATAACATGACATGAAAAGATGGTAGGCGTATTCACCTTGCGTCGGTGCAAGGGTGAGTGCGTCGATGTTGGAAAGAAGTCGCCACGAAACAACACGAGATTGATATTAGTTGTCTGTTTGCTTATGCGAATAAATGATAACTTACTTGCCATGAAATACATGCTTTACTGTTTTCGAATATACCATGAAACTGATCCTAAGGCAAAGATAGAAAGATCACAACTTAAGCTGCATCTTAATGTCGATTTAGCAAAGTGGGTCTTATCAGTACGCGAGAGAAATAGTACTGATCTCCCCCCCCCCCAGATTGCTTGCTGGATGCAGAGAATAGATTGCTCGTAATGTAGCTTCGTTTGAACGCGTTGAGGCATGGAATGCCATAACATTTTGAAGCGTGCGACCGCATTGATGCTCGAACTTGCAACATGATGATGCAGCCAGGATATAGAAGACATGATGTATGGAACGGTAAAATTCTTTGTGGGTAAGGGAGAACTGGAGTGTTGTAAGCCAATCTGGCATGATTTATTTGGGCTATTGAAAGCCTTTGAATTCTGTTGCTTATTTAATTCTTTGTGGGTAAGGGAGAACTGGAGTGTTGTAAGCCAATCTGGCATGATTCATTTGGGCTATTGAAAGCCTTTGAATTCTGCTGCTTATTTAAAGATAATTGATTCATACACTTTGTTTCTTCCGCTGCTAAATATTGAATCAAAGATAACCATTTTGAGAACCTATCATCTTGCCTTGTATGAGTGCGACTCCAGACTCGTATGGTATTACGCTCCAGCGAGGTCGAATAATTTTCTGAGTCGGGGCATGACAAATTAGTATCAGAGCTCCAGGTTCAATTTTCTCAGGACTCTTGCTTCGTTTCAATTCTAAAAGTGCCTACCACGATCGAATGGCTCTTGACTCTACTCGATGTCGTACTGGATGTTCCATACAATTAGTCTAATACAAACTCGCATAAATTTGTCGCAAGTGTTTTGAAATTTACATGATGTTGCCGAGTAAAGTTGTGAAATGTTGGTTGCATCAAGTGCAATAAGTCAAAAAATATTTGTTGCTGCAAGTGCAACAAGTTGCGTGATGTGAATTGAAATATTTGTTGCTACAAGTGCAACAAGTCGTGAAATGTGAATTGAGATGTTTGTTGTTTCAATGCAACAAGTCGATATAAGAAATGTTGGTTGCATCGATATAACAAAAGTCTTGGGATATTTTTGTTGCATGAAATGCAACGAGTTGAATTAAGGTTGTGCGTTGTAAATGAACATAAAAGTTGATATCGAATATGTTGAACGGATTCGAGCATTGGCTTTAAATGTCAAAATAAATCGTTACACGAGGTGCAACGGATGGAACTTAAATCATAAATTGATTAAATCGAATCTGCTCGGTTGTGCGTCGAACTTGAGTAGGCGAATTGTATACATCGGCCAAAATGTGTCAGATTTTGATTTAATCGAAAGCTAAGTTTGTGATCAGCATGATCACCGTGGGGTGGTTTGTTTGAAATAAACATTGATTCATACTGAGTATGATACGAAAGAAATAACTTGATTTCTGAGTGGTATATGCCAATACCACTTATACGAGTGGTATATGAAATACCACATGTGCGATGGATTGCATCGACACATTGCATAAATTATGGAAGGTTTGTCCGCAACGGATGGGATAGTACCGAGACTCGATTGGAAATTTGTATGATGGTATGTTGATGCAAGTGTTCTTCGGTAGTCGGTTAGAATGATCAAACGTGAATTTGTATCAATGAATGATATGTTAGACAAAAGTTTATAAGTCAGTCGAATGACCGGGAGTAGCAAAATGTTTTGCTTCGAGACAGTAGTCAGATCGGCGGAATAGGAAACTCAATGTTATAATCGGATCGCACGACTTGCGATCTCGATTAAAAAAGGTTGGTCAATGCGAATTGTAATCGGATCGCACAAATTGCAAACTCGGTGAAAGTTGGTTGATGAGGATAATCATGCCTACGAAAATAGTTGGTTATGTTGCGACAAAACTCGCACAAATTGCGAACTCGATGAAAGTTGGTTGATGAGGATAATCGTACCTACGAAAATAGTTGGTTATATTGCGACAAAACTCATTTGAGTACGACTAAAATGCGTAAAACTTCGTATGACTCGAGGGTTCGATTTTGGATAATTGGTAACTCGGTTACGCGATCGAAGTATAGCTGCATGCGGCGAATCGGAAAAACGATATGAGGCATATAGAAAAGTTCCTTGTCAACTTGGATATATGTGATATGAGCTAAGTTGACGTTGATACAGATTCGAAGTTGACTCTCGCGCTATCGAAATGATACGCTAGAAAATGTAAGCACGATGCGAGATACAAAACTGAGAAGGCCTACGATATCGAAATTTTTGTAAATAACAATATGAGAATGTCGAACTGGTTGATCGTAAACTTTGTAATTGATCAGGGTGAGACTATAAGTCATCGATGATTGTTTCGATGTGTATAGCCTCTCGGGGTTTACCATGGGTAAGATAGGTTGAACTCGATATGAGTAGATATTTCATGGATTGCAGAATCATCGACGGTGCTGCATAAATTATTCGAAGGATAGTTGCGCCTTAGTTGTGCAGATAGAAATTGTTATGTCCAAATTTGGGTAGTCCTATAGAATTCATCGGAACGTGATTTAGCTCCAAAATAATATAGCATGGTTTGTAGTAATTGTCCCTCGTTAATGATCCACGATTACCAAGCGTAGCTTCGGGGCAGCTGACCCTAGAAGACTTGACCGCCAAATCAAAGTGAATGCTGCAGACCCATATGATATTGCATATGGAATTGCGTCGAGAACAAATATAATATGGTGCATGTTGATGTAAGTTTAGACGATAGAATAATTATTTTGGGCATCGATGGAACAGTTTCAGTTGAGAATTTTGTAGTCGGATTTTTTAGAATTGGTCGGATGAATGCTTAAATAATTTTGTTAGTCGACGATCGAACTAGAAATTCACCAACAAACTTGGTGATACGGATAGACGATTGCGAGAATTGTGCTAGGCACGAGAGCGAGCGGTAAGAGAATGGCTTTCAAGTTGTGTCGTTGGATTTGGATTCACCTAGAAATTGGGCTTGCGTGAATCGAACTTATATTCGATGTTGCCAGATGGACAAGTTGAAAATTTAACTAGAAAATTCCTACTCGATAGGAACCGAACATAAGAATCATCGTAGAGACCTTTGTATCAAAAGCGATTGTTGCCTTTGAGCATCGTCGACTCGAATTGAACTTTCATGTCGCATAGATTGTGGCCTTTGTGCAACGTCAATTTAAAAGTTGCGTCATAAGAATTTAAGCACAGTGTCTAGGTAAGTCACCTAGTGGGCATAGCCCTGAATGTTGAAGCATTTTCAAGCCAACAAAAAAGAAATCGTATTAAGATGAGTTACAAGGTAAAACTTCGAAAATAGTTAGGAAGCGACTTCAAAAGAAAGACGTTATGGAGACTTGTTGCGATCGGATGCGTGACGGCTTAACGCGATGCGTAGAATGATGGTTAGTACGAAACTTACGAAAATGAGAAATGTGATTTTGAATCGCGTGCATGTGGTGACTTTGTTGAATGAATCACGTATGTATCAAATATACATATGCGATAAAATTTCGAGAACGGTCGCTAGAGATAAGTCCGATCGAGAGTACGAGATGGCAAGTATATAGGATTAAAAAATTCACCTGTTAGCTTTATTCCAATTTTCTATCACTGGGCTTGACTGAAATATATATATTTCTGTGACGCCTTGAATATGTGTATGATCCAAATCAAATTGTATACTGAATTCAAATCGAGTTGTAGGAAAAAATATGAAAGTTAATGAAAGCTTGTACGAGTGTTTAAAACAGAACAGTGATAGTGGAACAAGATCATAAAATGATCGAGAGAAACACTTGGATTGAGTATTGGTTTCGGTTCGAGGACAAACCTTATTTTGAGTGGTATATTATGTAATGCCCCACTTCGCACAGTGCATTATGCTGAGTCATTGACTCGAAGAGTTGCGTTTACCTAAAGAAGTATCGATGTGAATCGATACAAGAGTTGCGTTGACCCGAGGAATACATTGAGTCGGATCGATGCAAGTGTTACGTTGGCCCGAAAGAGAAAGCATTGAATCGGTTCGAATAACCAATAAATCGAATCGATGTAAGGCATAAGTTCAATTCGGACAAGTATTGATTTTAGTTGGTTTCGTGTGCAAGCTAAGCTTTTATGCTGAATTATAAGAGTTCGATATTGTACCTTATTTGGAACGGAGTCCGCAAAACTAAAGCGTCACCTCACAATGGATTGAGGCATGGGCACGGTAGGCTGAATCAGTCGGAAAATTCGACGGAGCACGAAGTGCTCGAATGGCTAAGTCAGAAGAGTTGGCCGTACAATAAAGTTATGAAATCAAGCCGCATCGGCTTGGCGAAACGATAAGACGTATCGGCTAAGGTGGGAGGACTTTGACCCTTCTTTCCTACTCTGTCATGCCTGAGTAAAATATACCGTTGTATGCTAAGTTAACCTATCGAGACCACGGGCGTGACTCGATTGAAAGAAATCATAGTGCGAGCCGAATACTGGATAGAACAATTGAATTGAAACGTACATCAAATGTACGAGTCGTCATAGAACATTAAAATACCATAAAGACGAGCGCCTCAGTGCGCAAGCCATAAGAACATGGAATTACTGTATCGACGAGTGCATCAAATGCACAAGTTACGGGACATTAAACAATTGGATCAAAATATGCCTCAAGGTACGAGTTGTTGAACATCAATCAAATGCGTGTCTCCGTGCACGAGTTATGTCACAACCCGTACCCTAGAGTAAGGGCACGAGAAGTGGGTACGTCCAGCCTACGCCGCAATGTCGGCGGTAGAATGATATCCTAGGTCACAACATCTAACAATATAAGATACCTGTACAGTATATACACTCCGAGTAAAGGTGATAATACAGAATACAGTCTCAATCACAACTAAGGCAGAAATAGCACGATATCATAGATATGAAAATCTTAAAGAAAGATACAAACAGAAGGAAAGTCTAAGTGTCTAACGACACGACATCACAACATCCAGAAAATAATACAACTTTGAAGTCAATACAAATGACATAAGAAATAAGATAAAGCCTAGCTAATCTAGTCTA
The DNA here is from genome assembly GCA_029216955.1 of Iris pallida. Lineage (NCBI taxonomy): Eukaryota > Viridiplantae > Streptophyta > Magnoliopsida > Asparagales > Iridaceae > Iris > Iris pallida. The sequence goes on from JANAVB010009598.1 coordinate 10,101, forward strand.
AGCAGTATGGATGACGTCCTCAGCTAGAGCTGGATCCTTCTGTGGGTCCAACTCACAGGTATCGTCTAGATGGGCTCCATAGTAGGTTGTGCAAAAATCCTCAGTATCATCTGTAATATTTTCAACAGGTCCAGTCAAGACGGAAGCGAGCACAGTACATCTCATACAGTTCATATCATGGTAGGAAATATAAAGCAGGCAATAGAGTAAGATACATGAAACACTGTAAGAAGATGTACATAAAAATATGAGAGATATTTGATAACTGGAAATATATACATGATAAGTAAGAACTGTAAGTGACTAGTAATTTAGAGCACAATATGGTTATGTAAACAGGTTGGGTTATACAATAAAATGGGACTCCATTATACACGAAGGTACAATAGACATATACAATATCTTATACAATAGGGAATTTGATCGCATAACCACTTCCTACTCACCCTCCCCAATCAATACACAAGGATCCAGTCAAGTTATGTTATTGCACACGAAGTATAGTTGTACAATATGATCATGTGGGCACATGAGAGTACACGATTTCACACGATTTGCACACCACAAGGAGTATACAATGCCCATGATAAAGTACACGAACACGAAATACCCGATGTATCCTATAAGGGGATAACATCGCATGAAAGATCCATATAGTACCAATCCATGATAATAAGTGTCAGCATCAAGTAAAGTAATCTAGAGCAAGAATATAAGTCGTAACAAGTATGAAACGATCAGAGAATGTACTCGCCTGCGATTTGAATGTCTGTGAGAATACACTGTCCGAAATGAGGTATCTGAGTCCTATTTAGAGCAACACAAGTCATGATGTGTACAAGGGGGTTATAATTGAAGTGTACAATGCATCTATATGTTTCTAGGTCAGTCTGGGCCAAGATCAACTCTAGTCAAATTAGGTCAAACTAGTTAGGGTTTGGTAAATCTTGGTCAACTAGTCTAATCTAGGCTTAGTAAGTCAAATTTAGGTTTAACAAGTCAATTCTAGGTATACACACATAGCCTAGGCAACTAACTACACTCTAGGCCTATACAAGCCAACCACACAGTCACTAGGCATCCATGCCATACACATAGGCAATGAGCCATAGGCTATAGGCCATAGGCTAGTCACACATAGTCTATTTCACACTTATGCATATTCCCACATATTTCACATATCAATCTAATTTAGCATAGTTCACACACACATTTATACATATATAGGATACATTATAATATCTCACATATATAGATATATATACATAGAGTGATAAGAGAGGAATACATGTGCTTGTGTCAAGGTGTGTATGTGTGTGCATGTGAACAGTAGAGTGTAATGTGTCCAGGAACTTAGTAAAATATAGAGGAACATGGTAATGTGGCATGTATATGTGATAGGAATACAATAGTGTGTGTGTGTTGAATGAGTGTGTGTGTAAATAGGTGACCGTGTCTCAGGAGTGTATGAGCATAGTGTCAAATTGGTTAGGGTGTTAACAGTTAATAGGATAGGAAATAGTGTGTGTGTTAACAGAATTTGAAGAGTTTGGACATGTATATGTGATACTGAATTAATAGGGTTTCAATGTGAATTAAAGTGTGTGTGTGTGTACATGTGACATGTGAGTGTGATATATTGTAGTGATAGGTTAAAGTGTGTGTACAGGTGTGTGTAAACAGCAATGTGTGTGATGACTTAAAGTAAAAAATAGTGTACAATCCCAGGTTTACAGTGTATTGAATCTCAGTTTGCTTATGGGTTTTCAGGTTTTCAGTGTTTTGAATCCCAGTTTACTTCAATTTCATCTCAGGAAGATCATATTCAGTTCTTAACATGGCAATATCAGTTCAACCCATTCTCAATTACATTCCCATTCTCAGGAAATCTCAAGTGTACATAGGTTTAACTTAACAATAGTTAATGAACCTTAAATCAATATTTCATTTTCAGTTTAATGTAACATTCAAATTCAGGAAACTAATTTGTGATATACAACCCAAAACAGAAATTTCATTTCAGTTTTCTATTGAATTCCAGGAATCACATGTGAACTCAGGTTCACTGTTTGATTGAAACTCAGTTATTAATATTTGTAAAACTGGAAATCTCAGGAAATCATATATTTACATTACTGATATTTCATGATACCAAAACTGGAAATCAGTGAACACCACCACCCAAATTCAAAAATCTCCATTTCCCCTTGATAACACCAACTCAAATATGAAACCTCATTACAGTAAATTAATGCATATGTACTGAATTAACATGGTGATTTAGACATCAAAATTTAGTTAAATATTGATTTAAATCTTAGGAAATCAGTTCATGTCAGTTCATAAAAGACCCCAACTATACTAGACTGATACATGAACTGTTCCCCCATTCGAGACCCATAATTAACCATTAAATTAAACAACCATGTATATAGGTGTGTCCCTCATGTAAATACGTGTCATTCGTGTCCACTAGAGTGGACACAAAGTGTCCAAGGCAAGAGAAACTTGGTTCGAATTTCTGTAGTGCACAGTTCGTGCACAGGCTCGTGCAACCATGTCGATCGACCTAGGTCACGATACGAAGCACGTGGGGTCTCGTGCACGTGTCCATAGGTAGATGAGGTCTCAGGCTAGAGATTCGACACTCTGCATCGAGTCCAAGTTATGTCAATGTCCGACGTGAAGATCGTATCAGTAGGAAAAATTGTGTGCACAGTTCGTGTACAAAATCAGTACGTGAGTGATTACGTGTCCGACGTGACACGAAGAGTCATGAAACTTGGGGAGTGACTTGTCAGTCACTTCCTCGACCTCCACACCAATTTTGGTGGGTTAACAAGGTCTGTGCAGTGAGCACGACACGCGTGGCAGCAGGGCACTGCTACCGTGTCTGCACGCGTGTGTGCATGTCCGTTTTGGACACGAAAAACACTAAATTTTTGACTCAGTCACCTGGATTATTAATGTACATATAAATACCTAATTTTCTATTCATTTAGTTTTTGAAATTAACACAATTAATTTCTAACAAACATTTCATCGAACACTTATTTATTTGGGCTGATACGTGTCTGATACGGACACGAAATGGACACTACCTAGCACCAAACTATTCCTACAGTTAGGGTATATCTATATGCATGCATCTATGAAAATAAAGCACAATTTTACAAGGGTTTCATAGGATTTACCTATTGAGATTGAATCTCAATGAAAAAGGGTAAAAATGAGGTTTCTTCTTGAACCTAAATTCACCAAAACACTTCAAACCCTAGCTAGCAAGCCCCTACTAGCTTCTACTATGGTAGAGGGTGATGTTGCAATTGATTAGAACCAATTTGGGCTTGATTTAGATATTAGGGAAGAAAATTTAGGGAGGAACTATTAGGGTTCTAAAGAGTTGTAAAAAGAGGCAAAGGTTTTTGTTAGGGATGTTTTATAGAAGGGGGGATCAATTGTGGCTGACATTAGATGGATTAGGGTTAGTTTCTAGGTCTAGATAAGTGGCTAGGAGTTGTCCACCCAATTCTAGGCCTTCCTATTGGTTCAACTTGTCATAGGCTACCTTTATTAAAAATATCCTAAGAGTATAAATATCCTACTATGAAATATCTAGATATTGATAATCATGTCATTACTAGGTTAACTTAATCAAGGTTCTAAACTCAAGGCTAATCTAGATTAGGCTAAGCTTAGAGGTTAGTCTCTAACAATTCAATTAGCACAATATTAATAAATCAAAAATATAATTTCACAAAATTATCAAAATGACCAAAATATCCTTAGGCTAAAAACTAGTAATTAGTCATCCTAATCACACAACTATGCTTCCTTGGTCATGGTTAGTCACTAGGCTTAGCAATTCTAGGGTTTAACTAGTTAACCACAAAAATCATAATTCAATGTTTTAAAGAGTTTTAAATTGATTAAAAATCACCAAAAATCACAATATGATTTAAATATTATTATTAAATGATTATAATTACAAAATTTCAAAATTACCCTCATTTGAAAAACTGGGTGTTACAAGTTAGTATACTAGAACACGAAAAGACTACATCGACGCAAGAGCCTTAGTGCATGATCTATAGAACATTGAATACTCTATCGATGCGTACCTTAGTTCATGAGTAGAAGGGAATAAACATAAGTCTAGCACATTGAAAGATCGTGTCGAGTGTGCATCAGATGCACGAATCACGTATCAGCGAAAGTTAAGTCATAGTATGATGCTTGAATTGTTTGGAACCTTCGGGTGGACATTGATTGAGACGTTGAAACATCGAAAGAACGAAATCGTATAAAGAATGTAAGGACATAGAAGGAATGTGTAAGAAATACGAAACAATGCGAAGTCTGAGTTTCGGACTCAGACTATGTTTTGTTGTATGTGTAGATGCGTGTTGCATGATCAAATAAACTTTGAATTAACCCGTGCACGGGTTCTTTTTCCTCGAACATTATCGTCGGGGCGTCGGGACATTTCAGCCTAGGAGGAATGGTTATCGTGGCAAGGGAGCATGAGCATTGCGGGACCTTCAGAGAGGACTGGAACCTATGGCTGAGGGGTAGCTCGCAATGTTCGTTGAGAAACATAAGTCCATTTTGGCATACCGAATGCCAGTGATCTTCATATAGATATGGGCCGGTGGGTTGAATGGTACATGCACATAGAGATCCTGCACAAAGATCACTTATAATATGACATGGAAAGATGGTAGGCGTATTCACCTTACATCGGTGTAAGCGTGAGTGCGTCGATGTTGGAAAGAAGTCGCCACAAAACAACACGAGATTGATATTAGTTGCCTGTTTGCTTACGCGAATAAATGATAACTTGCTTGCCATGAAATATATGCTTTACTGTTTTTTAATATACTATGAAACTGATCATAAGACAAAAATAGAAAGATCATAACTTAAGCTGCATCTTAATATCGGTTTAGCAAAGTAGGTCTTATCAGTACGCAAGAGAAATAGTACTGACCCCCCACCAGATTGCTTGCAGGATGCAGAGAATAGATTGCTCGCGACGGAGCTTCGCTTGAACGTGCCGAGGCATGAAATGCCATAGCATTTTGAAGTGTGCGATCGTATTGATGCTCGAACTTGCAACGGGATGATGCGGCCGGGATATAGAAGACATGATGTATGAAACGGTAAAAAATTTTGTGGGCAAGGGAGAACTGGAGTGTTGTAAGCCAATCTGGCATGATTCATTTGGGCTATCGAAAGCCTTTATAATTCTACTGCTTATTTAAAGATAATTGTTTCATACACTTTGTTTCTTCTGCTGCTAAATGTTGAATCAAAGATAACCATTTTGAGAACCCGTCATCTTGTCTTGTATAAGTACAACTTTAGACTCGTACGGCATTACGCTCCAGCGAGGACGATCGATTCGGTAAAATCAAGCGATGACGAACAATTTTCCGAGTCGGGGCATGACAAATTGGTATCAGAGCTATAGGTTCAATTTTTTCAGGACTCTTGTTTCGTTTGCAACAAGTCGCGTGATGTGAATTGAAATATTTGTTGCTACAAGTACAACAAGTCGTGAAATGTGAATTGAGATGTTTGTTGTTTCAATGCAACAAGTCGATATGAGAAATGTTTTAAAATATTTTTTAATGTAAAGTTGATAGACATGTCCATATTTTAAATATATTTTTAAATAAATAATTATTTAAAGTTGATAAAAAGTTTATCCTACATAAAGCTAATGTAACCGGTTTATATCTACATAAAGTTTTTTATAATTAATCATACAGATTTTGACGTTTACATATATTTAAAAAATTAATTAGGTTAATTCTACATAAAGATAATCATGTCTATCTAATTGATTTTTTTATTTTTAGAGAACAAAAGAATTATTTATAATTCTTTTCTTAAACAAATATTTTTTTCCTAAACTTTCTCTTTATCAGATTTTTTTAATGCTAATTCTACAGGCACTCCAAGTTTTACTTGCGGCTAGCCCTTACTACAGGACAACCCACTTTGGTGGAACTTTTACTCAGGACAGCTCCAATTTTACTTTGGGTTGCCCATCCCCCAAACCCTCAACCAACACTTCATTTGGTCATTTTCACTCACTCTTTACTATATTTTTAAATCCTAATTCTCTTCTTCATTTTTACTCTCTCTCTCTCTCTTCTACCTACTGGCTGGGGCGCGGGGGCGTGGATGCCCGCGGGGGCACGGAAGAGCGGAAGCCGGTAGGGGCACGGAGGACGAGCAGATAGTTGGCAGTCCTATCTAAACTCTTTGTTTGGACATAGGACTGACAACAAAGTTGGCAGTCCTTACACCAAGTAGGACTGCAACAAAGTTGACAGTCCTATTTTATGTTAGGACTGCCAACAAGGTTTACAATCTTAACATAAAGTAGGACTGTCAACTTTGTTGGCAGTCCTACTAGGTGTAAGGACTGCCAACAAGTTTGGCAGTCCTGAAAGAAATTGGACTAGCCTCAAGTAACAAATGGGAGTAACAAACTTGTAAATTTTTTGACAAAAATTTGGACTAGCCTCAAATAAAACTTGGAGTGAGTTTAGAATTTGCCTTTTTAAATTGAATTTTTCAATAAATAGCAACATGTCAAAATGTTCTACCAATAGTGAAGATGATAATTTCAGAGAAGATGAGCAATGTTTATGTAAACCCCCTAAAAAAATTTACTACAATTTTTATTTTTGGTGTTAATTTTGTTTTTCGTATTTATATGTCGCGTACGAGTTCGCATCTTTCGTATTTGCTCGACGAGTACGAATATGTGCGAGCGTACATATTTTTACTTGAAAAAATATTTTTATTATAAAATTTTTTTATAGGAAAGTACAGGTTCAAATAAATATAATAAATATTTTATTTTATAAAAGAGTTATTTTGTTCGTCATTTAAAGATAAGCAGGGATTTGGAAACTTTTGGTTTATATAAAAAAAATATTCTAAATATTTGCGAAATTTGAAATTTGTATAGTAACATTTTTTTATTTATAAAGAGCTATTTTAGGATTATTTATCATGATTTTCGAAATTAATTATTACTATATTTATTTAATTATGAAAATGATATTTGAGATTTTGTTAATTTTAATATTTGATTAAATATGGTAATTTAAATTGGAAAAGATTTTATTGGCTTTATTTAAAAATATTTTAAATTAAGGATAGAATTTATCTAAATTTGATTTGATTTGGATTGAGTTATTTTTTTTCAATTTGAATTAATAGGAGATTTACCTAATTGGAATTTAAACGAATCCTAGTCCTTATCCAACTGGGAATTCCCACCTCCTATATAAGGAGAGGTACTCATCCAGAAAATCCACACAAAATCAATCTCCATAAATTCGTACAACGTGCTGTGCATCGTGTCTGTGTCAATCTTATTCCATATCTTCTACAGTTATCCCCGTCGTGTCCGACAATCCTGGACACGATGATTCCCAAAAATCAAATCTCGCTCCGTCTTTCCGTAACCCCTCTGTGCGCCACCCCTCTCTCTATCTGCCAATCCCGAACTCCCCATCGCACAACCATCCACAGCAGCCACCGTCGTGGCACACCCGCACCTACTTCACCATCAACTCCTCCTTCATGCAGCCTCGATCTTCGTCATCACATACACCGTTATCAACCACGACCACAAGCCGCCATCTCCCAACACCACCGTCGTCCTGCATCTCCAACCCGGCCGCACCCAGCCAACCCGATTCCCCCATCGCCGTCGACCCGACTTACCAACAACCATCGATCACCATCGCAACCACCATCACCTCCAGACACCGGAAAGAAAAGAAATTAAATACAAACCCTAACCTGCGCTGCTTTCGTGCTTGGCCTTTTCCTCCGCCGGCGATGAAAAGCGTCGGATCCGCCGTCGCGAGCCGTCCTCCGCGGTCCTGGCCTCCACTCAGCACCGGCCGGAGAAGCACCCTCTACCATCTAGATCCGGCCACCCGTCGGCCATCTCTTGGCCGCGTCCTCCGCCCATACGTCGCGCCGCACCACCGCGGGCAGCACCCAAGGTCCGGCAACCCCATCACCTTTGCCGTCGCGTGGAGCCTCTGACCTCCGCCGACCGAACAGCGAATTCCTTCCGCCGCCTCTGGCCTCCTCCGGCCGCACGGCCGACGCGTGGTCCGCCGACTCTCTCCAGCGCCACCGCCTGAGAACCGCCATCCGCGTCGCCCGTTCCATCCGCCGGCCACTGGCGCCGGATCCGCCCCGATCGGTGAGATCCTCTTCCCCTCTTCTCCTCTCTTTCGCACTCTCTCTCTCTTCCTCTCTCTCTCTCTCTCTCTCTCTCTCTCGCACAGTTGTGCGAAGAATTGAGAAAGGAGTTATATAATTAATATTTCTATTATTAACATTATTATTAGTTTTAATATCATTAACACTGTTGTTCATTTTTATTGTTGTACCTTTTATTTAATATATTTTTAAAAAAACACTACTTTTATACTTATTAAAATCATTATTGTTATTATTATTATAATTATTATTATTATTAGTATTATTATTATTATTACTATTATATTGTTATTGATATATTATTTTGTAATATTACTGATACTAAAGTATGTATACATAGTATGCTATTTCTACTTATTATTCAGATTATCCAATAACTATTATTTCGATATTTTACCTAAAAACTATATTGACAAAAAGATAGTTTTCTGATGTAAAATGATATTTAGGTATTTTAATTAGAAAGTATTTTGGACTAATTAAATATATATTTTTACGTAGAAATTATTTTTGACTAATATAGTTTCCAAAGTGTTATGAATGATTTCTTAAAAATTTTCAAGTATTTATTTAAAACTATTTTACTAAATAAGTATAGCTTTTAAGGTATTATGAATATTTCCTAAAAATAGTTTTTTCCACAAAATCCCTTCAATTATTATCATTCATCGTGACTAATCTACTTATACTTCTCAAAAATTTGGACCCTTACACATCAACCTTGGCTATTGGACTATTGGAACGTCACAGAACATCACACCACCAGGCGACACACCAGGCAGTACCCCAGGCAAGACACCTTGCCTTTACTATTTAATTTCCTGCTCAATATCATACATGCTTTTATTTTATGTTGTTCTTTCAAAACTATGTATAGATGCAAATTATTATACTTTATGCAATTGGCTTAGAGTTAAGGGACCACTGTATCTCTAGTACATCTCATAAACTGTCACGATGTGCCATGGATTGTGTGTGAGTTGTGAGTCGCATATAGATGCGGACTTGTGTGCTGACTGATCATTGGTGCGTACAGGCCGTGCGTTAGGATATAGCTGCCAATAGATTTTTTTAGAAGACTTGGCAGTTATTAAGGATTAAACAGTGTCGTGGAGTCGACACATGTATAGTATCATTGGGGGGAGGGGACAGCTATTAGCATAGGGGCTATATTTATTTTTTTAGACACATTTTGGGCCGAGGGTGACTCTTATGAGCACTACCTTCTGCCCAGGGCCGATAGCGTCTCGTATGAGCGCTACTTGATGGCCACTCTTTATTACTTGCTTGCGTGAATTCGTTACAGCCCCTGCGTAGAACGTTGTCCTCAAAGTGCATATCACATAGAATGGTTAGGAACCTTTACTCATGCATACTTTTCTGTTGAGCTTTATTATTCAGTTTATCGGCATGATATTATGTGTCTTGTTACGTCCCTCTGAGGATCTGGTGATCTCTCCAGGTGTGTGTCTTCGTGATTTCTTGTCGGTGCTCTAGCTAAGGCCATTTCTTCCTTCGTGATGATTGCTTTCGGACTTGTCATTGCTTCGCTCGACTAATCACTTTCTTTGTATATTTCTTCCCTATTTAAATTAGTTGGTAGTGGATTTGTCTTCCCCCAACGATTGTATACATGACAAATTCAAAGTTGCTTTTATATTATTATTTATCTTTGTGGATAAAATTTAGTGTCTTGGCTTTCTATACTTTATAGCTTATGTATACATACGAGCCGTATATTTACTCGTATGTATACAGCTGGCATGATATGTATCTAGTCTCAAGTATTTGGGACTGAGGCGTTACATGTTTTTGTGGTGGCCCATGCAGGTCGAGTTTGCCGTTTCGGTTACATGACTGTACCGAACAGGGCCTGCAATATAGGATTAGAATGTATGAATCTCATTCACATACTTGATCACCTTCGTTGACCTTCCTTGATTTCCATATTCCGACTCCCGTGGCTTCCCTTGATTTTTGCATCTTGCTTGAACTCTTTCTACCAACACCCTATCATCTAGTTCTTAAACATGGTTAGAAAGATGACTACACTACTATATACTTATTGGTCAACCCATGGCTAGAAGGGTTGCATTGACAATTAGTACGCATTGGGATTTTATTTGAGTTATAAAGACATTTTCCCTAAAAATATGACTTTTAAGGATTAGTTATTTCAAGTTGGGTAGTAGCATATTACCGCCATCAAGGGATAGTTGAAATTTTATTTTAAATTTACAAGGTGGTACACACAATAGGATAGCTAGATCGAGAAAACAAAATTTTTATGAATTTTAAAATTGTGAAATAGTTACGATTTATTAAGGATATGAAATCAATTTGAGAAATATCTTGAGTTTTTATATTATGATACATGATTTACGGTTAACTTTAAAAGTTGAATTGTAATATTATAAAGTTTATCTCAAGATTATTAAGAAGTTTTAATTATGATTTTTAGACAACTAGAGAAGACGAAAGTTTAGTTTGAGAGAGCTTGAGGTTTAAAATTGAGTCGTACGATTTATAAGTTTATTTAATTTTGGGTTGAAGAAATGATGGTAAAATTTTGTTTAAATATTGGAGGATATGAACGCAACTTTGAAGGAAAATTTAAATTTTAAATTGCGTCATATGATCTATGATTTAAAAAGTTTTCAAGTTTAAAGCCTTGATTATGGATATTTTTTAAAAAAAAAGGGATTTAATTTGAGTTACATGATTTGTGATTGATGAAACGGGCTAAGAACGTTTATCTCGAGGTGCATTTGAGAATTGGAAAAAAAAATTATAAAAGTAATGGCTTATTATGAAAGTAGTTGTGCCGCATTAGATATGATGAAGGTATTTGGAATTTATTTAAAGAAAATTAAACTTTAAGTTATGATTAAATAGTTTGTAGTATCTTGAGATTTTATTCGAAACTGTTGAGGGACTTAAAATTTGAAATTTGATCATATATTGGTAGAGGACCAAGAAGCAAGCAAGTCACCCTAATGGGATACAAGTATTCCTCATTAATTACCATGATAGTTGTACGTACTCGAGTGTAGTTAAGTCATCTGCCAAACTATGTGAAGATATCTCAATCTTGACTCACTCGACATTTCCTCAAACCTAGATTTTATCGTGACTTTCTCATACTCCATTTAAGTGGCTATCACATCTTTAGAAACTGTATCCCTAACTTATTTTACCTTGATCTACTAGAATCTGAATTATCTTTATTTCATGCTTTTAACTTGTCAATTATTTCGTGCGTTAATTATTATCTCATGAACTCCCACTTTCTATTTTAAATTCTTTTTTGTCCGTCACCATGACTTGGATATTTGGAGCACAACACTAGACTTTTCCATCCCACAAATTTTATATGCAAGACCTAGACGAACCCACCTTCATGTAGGTGTATCACATGCCACTAGAACACTCTCCTTGTATTCTATTTTTATGACATGACTTTGGGTCATAAGAGACTAAACTATAACCTTTACCATGAAACCAATATACTTTCTAGCTATAGATATGGTCTCAGCCTCGACTCAAATTCTTCGACCCAATACATGATTGGGATCTACTAAATCCCTTAAATGCTAAATCTTGTGTTTTATCTTGATCGTTTAACCATTGTCCTTTTATTTTCATGTCTTGTTTGATTTACTTGGACGCATAACATCTTTTTGCAATATTAACAACCTTTACTTTCCTTCTTTCCGATTAAATTGCTTCACTCATATTTCACCTTGATTCCTCCGTGGTTTATGCAATTTTGTTCATTTTATGATTCCCTTGTGCAAAGATGATAGTTGTATCATGACACCCTTCAGTCACACGGGACTAAATTAGAAAGTCCCATAAAGGAGATTAGTAGTATCGTAAAAAAAGGGGTAATTGCGTGATTATAGACATTAGTGAAAATTTGTGGTAAACCATAAAAAAGGGAATTGAGAAAGGTGATATTACGATATGAGCAAGGGACAGTAGGCTTCTCGATTGACATACTAGTTTTTCGAGGTACATCCATTATTGAGAAACTTTTTATGATAATAAATAGGGTGTTTTAGTTCTCAAAGTTACCCCAACATTGAGGATAAGTTTTTCTTTTTTTTATTCATGATGATTTAAGGATTATATTTTTCTATGATGATTATGAATACAAATTTCATGATTTAGATAGAAATTGATTGAAGGTTATTAAATTTTAATTTTTGAGGAAAGACAAATTTTAGCTTGAGGAAAAAGGTATATATATAAAAAATTATATAGATAGATAGAAGAAGAAGAAGAAGAGTAGAGATTATTTGAATTGAAAATTTCGGAACTCATAGAATTTCTAGTACGAGATAACGGAATTAGAATATATATTTTGGAGTAAAAATTTTTGTGAAAAATATATATAATTCTCGAGGACGATTATCAAATTAAATAAAGGAAGGAAGGAATTTAAGTTTATGGAATGTAAATTTTAAGGAGAAACCAAAATGGTAAAAGGCGATTATTGATGAGATAATATTGACAATTCAAGGATTATGACACAACCCAAATATTGAGTTATTGATCTTAGATTGAGATCGAGGAAGTTATTAACAATCTTGAAATTCCCGCAAATCTAGGATTGATGGTAGTAAATAGACACGGAGGGGTTGTCATGAACATGGTCATTTCTAAACGATATCCGTTGCTTTTACAGCCAACTAAATAGCCCGTTTTCACTATTGTCGTTTCCCTCTCTTCACCCAAATGTTTCGATCGTGTTTTCATATCAAGAAAATTCTTCAACCTACTCAACTCTACCTATCCTAAAATTTTTTCTAGATTTCGAGGTCGAAATTCTTTTAAGTTGGGTAGGATGTAAACCCCCGAAAAAATTTTACTACAATTTTTATTTTTGGTGTTAATTTTATTTTTCGTATTTATACGTCGCGTACGAGTTCGCATCTTTCGTATTTGTTCGACGAGTACGAATATGTGCGAGCGTACATATTTTTACTTGAAAAAAAAATATTTTTATTATAAATTTTTTATAGGAAAGTACAGGTTCAAATAAATATAATAAATATTTTATTCTATAAAAGAGTTATTTTGTTTGTCATTTAAAGATAAGCAGGGATTTGGAAACTTTTGGTTTATATAAAAAAAATATTCAAGATATTTGCAAAATTTGAAATTTGTATAGTAACATATTTTTTGTTATTTATAAAAAGCTATTTTAAGATTATTTATCATAATTTTCGAAATTAATTATTACTATATTTATTTAATTATGAAAAGGATATTTGAGATTTTGTTAATTTTAATATTTGATTAAATATGGTAATTTAAATTGGAAAAGATTTTATTGGCTTTATTTAAAAATATTTTAAATTAAGGATAGAATTTGTCTAGATTTGATTTGATTTGGATTGAGTTATTTTTTTCAATTTGAATTAATAGAAGATTTACCTAATTGGAATTTAAACGAATCCTAGTCCTTGTCCAACTGGGAATTCCCACCTCCTAATAAGGAGAGGTACTCATCCAGAAAATCCACACAAAACCAATCTCCACAAATTCGTGCAACGTGCTGTGCATCGTGTCTGTGTCAATCTTATTCCATATCTTTTACAGTTATCCCCGTCGTGTCCGACAATCCTGGACACGACGATTCCCAACAATCAAATCCCGCTCCGTCTTTCCGTAACTCCTCTGCGCGCCACCCCTCTCTCCATCTGCCGATCCTGAACTCCCTATCGCACAACCATCCACAGCAGCCACCGCCGTGGCACACCCGCACCCACTTCGCCATCAACTCCTCCTTCCTGCAGCCTCGATCTTTGCCATCACATACACCGTTATCAACCACGACCATAAGCCGCCATCTTCCAACACCACCGTCGTCCTGCATCTCCAACCCGGCCGCACCCAGCCAACCCGATTCCCCCATCGCCGTCGACCCGGCTTACCATCAACCACCGATCACCATCGCAACCACCATCACCTCCAGACACTGGAAAGAAAAGAAAGTAAATACAAACACTAACCTGCGCTGCTTTCGCGCTTGGCCTCTTCCTCCGTCGGCGATGGAAAGCGTCGGATCCGTCGCCGTGAGCCGTCCTCTGCGGTCCCGGCCTCCACTCAGCACCGGCCGGAGAAGCACCCTCCGCCGTCTAGATCCGGCCACCCGTCGGCCATCTCTTGGCCGCGTCCACCGCCCATCCGTCGTGCCGCACCACCGCGGGCAGCGCCCCAGGTCCGGCGACCCCATCATCTTCGCCGCCGCGTGGAGCCTGTGACCTCCGCCGACCGAACGGCGAATTCCTTCCGCCGCCTCTGGCCTCCTCCGGCCACACGGCCGATGCGTGGTCCGTCGACTCTCTCCAGCGCCACCGCCTGAGAACCTCCATCCGCGCCGCCCGTTCCATCCGCCGGCCACTGGCGCCGGATTCGCCCCGATCAGTGAGATCCTCTTCCCCTCTTCTCCTCTCTTTCCCACTCTCTCTCTTCCTCTCTCTCTCTCTCTCTCGCATAGTTATGCGAAGAATTGGGAAAGGAGTTATATAATTAATATTTCTATTATTAACATTATTATTAGTTTTAGTATCATTAACACTGTTGTTCATTTTTATTGTTGTACCTTTTATTTAATATATTTAAAAAAACACTGCTTTTATACTTATTAAAATCATTATTGTTATTATTATTATTATTATTAGTATTATTATTATTATTATTATTACTATTATATTGTTATTGATATATTATTTTGTAATATTACTGATATTAAAGTATGTATACATAGTATGCTATTTCTACTTATTATTCAGATAATCCAATAACTATTATTTCGATATTTTACCTAAAAACTATATTGACAGAAAGATAGTTTTCTGACCTAAAATGATATTTATGTATTTTAATTAGAAAGTATTTTGGACTAATTAAATATATATATTTTTACGTAGAAATTATTTTTGACTAATATCGTTTCCAAAGTGTTATGAATGATTTCTTCAAAATTTTCAAGTATTTATTTAAAACTATTTTACTAAATAAGTATAGCTTTTAAGGTATTATGAATATTTCCTAAAAATAGTTTATTCCACAAAATCCCTTTAATTATTATCATTCATCGTGACTAATCTACTTATACTTCTCATAAATTCGGACCCTTACACATCAACCTTGGCTATTGGACTATTGGAACGTGACAGAACATCGCACCACTGGACGACACACCAGGCAGTACCCCAGGCAAGACACCTTGCATTTACTGTTTAATTTCATGCTCAATATCATGCATGCTTTTATTTTATGTTGTTCTTTCAAAACTATGTATAGATGCAAATTATTATACTTCATGCAATTGGCTTAGAGTTAAGGGACCACCGTATGTTTAGTGTATCTCATAAACTGTCACGATGTGCCACGGATTGTGTGTGAGTTGTGAGTCGCATATAGATGCGAACTTGTGTGCTGACTGATCATTGGTGCGTACAGTCCGTACGTTAGGATATAGCTGCCAATAGATTTTTTTTAGAAAACTTGGCAGTTATTAAGGATTAAACAGTGTCGTGGAGTCGACACAAGTATAGTATCACTGGGGGGAGGGGACAGCTATTAGCGTAGGGGCTACATTTATTTTTTTACACACATTTTGGGCCGAGGGTGACTCTTATGAGCACTACCTTCTGCCCAGGGCCGATAGCGTCTCGTATGAGCGCTACTTGACGGCCACTCTTTATTACTTGCTTGCGTGAATCCATTACAGTCCCTGCGTAGAACGTTGTCCTCAAAGTGCATATCACATAGAATGGTTAGGAACCTTTACTCATGCATACTTTTCTGTTGAGCTTTATTATTCAGTTTATCGGCATGATATTATGTGTCTTGTTACGTCCCTCTGAGGACCTGGTGATCTCTCCAGGTGTGTGTCTTCGTGATTTCTTGCAGGTGCTCTAGCTAAGGCCATTTCTTCCTTCGTGATGATTGCTTTTGGACTCGTCATTGCTTCGCTCGACCAATCACTTTCTTTGTATATTTCTTCCCTATTTAAATTAGTTGGTAGTGGATTTGTCTCCGCCTAACGATTGTATACATGACAAACTTAAAGTTGCTTTTATATTATTATTTATCTTTGTGGATGAGATTTAGTGTCTTGCCTTTCTATATTTTGCAGCTTATGTATACATACGAGCCGTATATTTACTTATATGTATACAGCTGGCATGATACGTATCTAGTCTCAAGTATTTGGGACTGGGGCGTTACAGTTTGTACGAAGCTTTGGAAGTTAAAAATACAAATTTGTACAATAAACCAATTTATATTTGTACAATAGACCAATTTATATGTATTGTATATATCTAAAAGGGTGTTGTTAAATGCAGATGCCAATTTCCTAATACCAAATTGACAGACTTCCGAAAATGTTTTGATTAGGGGTGAGCATTCGGTTAATTTGGTTCCAACCGAACCGAATAACCAAAAATTGAATTCGACCGAAACCAAACAAGCAAAACCGAAACAGAACCGAAATGGCCCATAACCGAATCAAACCGAACCAAATTAAATCGCTTCAGTTTTCGGTTTATTCAGTTTTTCGGTTTATTTGTGTTTTTTTTGTTAATATATATAGTAACTAAATATACCTAGATATATTTAGTATATACCTATATATATATATATATATATATATATATATATATATATATATATATATTAATACCTATATATATATATAAACTAATTTTTTATATTCGGTCTTGGACTGAAACCGAAACCCAAAACCCAAACCGAAACCAAATAAAAAAATTTAGTATTTTGAAAACCAAAATTGAACCAATTTTTTAAACCAAATTGAATCTCTTATTCAGTTCATTTCGGTTCAATTTTCGGTCCAAAATCGAATAATGTTGACCCCTAGTTTTGATTATGCTTTGCATAAAGTTGATCGCTCCAAGCGTGCAGAAATTATTGAAAATGATTTAACACATATTAATAAAATATTTTGTTTTCGAAAAATATGTAAGTAGTACCTTATGTGGACACACACAAAAAAGAAGAAGAAAACGATGTCTTTTCTTTATTGGCGCAAGGCACCACAAATCGAGTACGCCTGAGAGATCCTACGCTAAGGATCCCCGAGTACAAAAAACAAATTCTGGGAAATAGGACGATGGAGATCGAGCGGCAGTTGCTCCTTTACTCCGTTGACACTCTGATTACAAAAGTGGAAGAAAACCTAAGAAAATTTCTAACTCTCGGCTCACTGGCAAGAAGTACAGCAATTTGGCTCTTGAAAATGCTCTCCGTTCTGTGTTTTGAAGAGAGATGAGGCCCCTTTTTATAGTCGTTCTTGAGCTGGAATGGTGTTATGCGCCCACATGAGGAAACACGCTAGTTTTTATGTGGGCGCATAGTCCTGCTTTGGGTGCATAGGATGTAGACGTATACAGGCTGCAAGATCGTGGGTTGGTCATGGTGTTGACGTGGCCTCATGCTTCGGTACACGACTGCTCGTGGAGACTGACGTGGCTGTGCGCTTCGGTACACATTTTGATCATGGCTTTGACCGAGTCAGGCTTGGGCGCATAGCCATGTCTCAGGCTATGCGCCCTCCTTTTGGGGGAGCTAGTCTTGGGCGCATGGAACTTCACTGGCTGGGTACATAGAGCTTTACTGGCTGGGCGCATAGAGCTTCACTGGCTGGGCGCATAGAGCTTCATTGGCTTGGGTGCATGGGGCTTCATTGCTAAAAAAATTTCATGCTTCTACAAGACCCCCTTCAAAGTTTTCGATACTTGAACGAGTTTGAAATACTTTGAAAGAAGCATGGATCGTCTTCTCGTGATGCAATGGGCGCATAGCACTGCTTTCTCCTTGGGCGCATAGTGTTTGGCCAGCCTGTCAGAGAGATACGACTGTTGAGATCTTCCTCGAAATCTGAACTGACAGATTCATCGGGGTAGAATTTGAAGAGCTACATCCTTCATACGTTGTCCACGTCAGCAAGTGGCAGTCGCATAGTGTGCAAGGGGCTGGTTCTTCACGTGGGCGCATAGGCCGTTGTGGGCGCATACTGCACAATGGGCGCATAGGCGCATAAAGCTAGTGGGCGCATAGGAAGTGGCATGTGCCTATAAATAGGCTCTGAAGGATAGAGAAAGCTCATTATTCTCCACTCTTATAATTTTTTTAGAAACTCTTCTTCTTTCTTTGAGAATCATGTCTCCCAAGGTCGCCAAGAGATCCGCGAAGGACAAGGGGGCTGCGCCGAGTGGCTCACCTCCTGTGGCAGCATCTTCACCAGTCCAGGACCAGATTCTGGGTGAGGGCACGATTCAAAAAACAAAGTCTCGGGCGTTAATTTGCGATGCTCGAACTTTTCTTCTGCCTGGACGCATGTGCCTAAGGCAACATACTTCTGTGGACATTCTTATGCACCTACAGAAGTCATGCGCTAACACTGTGGTGTGCTATGCGCCCACATGTTTCCATGTTATGTGCCCTCAGGCTGTGGCATGTTATGCGCCCACGTACTGTTCGTGTGTTATGCGCCCACATGTTTTGTTTTGGACGCATATCCCTTTGGGCGCATATCCCTTTGGGCGCATAAAAGCCCTTCAGAATTTAGTCTTTCCTAGAGATTTCTGAGTCTGACTTTCTCTTTTTTCTTTGATTCTTGTTGTGTAGGGATCTGGGTAGCAAATTTCTCCAGGACCGGTATCGGCGACTTTGGGCATGGTGGAGATGTAACACTTGACACACACATCAGAGAGCTCAGGACTCTTTGTGTTTTGGAAGGGTTTTCCTCAGATGGTAGGAAGAACTTTTATACATCGGAGAGTCGGACGGTAGTTGGGCGTCATCGTAAAACTTCTGTTTTCACGATTCTTCAAGTAGGCAAAAGCAACAATAGAGATGCAGTTTTGAAGGTATAGCCTCTTGGAGGTAGGCCTAGGACGTCCGCAATACGGAGGAGAGAAGATCACCATTTGTAGATGCTTTTAGCATGCTATATTTACCCTCCTCCGTGTAGCTTCTCGAAGGTTCAACAGCTTTGTTTGTTTCTCAGTAGTAAAACATGACTTCTTTCGAGGGCCACAAAACTGCTTTTTGTCGAAGGCGTAGTGCTGCAAAATTGACCAAACTATGTGTTGCTGATAAGTAGTGGATCTTTCCTTCTTTTGGACATCAATGTAATCCTTCACTTCTTGCCCAGATGAAGAGATGAAGAACTATTTGGTTTGATCATGAGATGTAGTCCTGTGAATATAACTGATTTTGAATAAACAGAATGCATTCACTCTATTCTTTGTTTGTGGTATTTGTGGTACTTGTATTAGGGGGTCTAATACAACATGTGTAAAGGATATCCCGCTGGGGGACCCCTCTCTTTTTTTGGACCTATTGCCCCTTTGTGCATCTGGGAATACGAACAAATAGATTTGAAACAAGACCCAACAGAGGTAATATGGACGTGATAGGTTTTATGGTCTCGATACCGTATCTTTTATCCCAGGTTGGGTACATGTGTCAAGTCAGAAGACTATCGGTATCAGAGGTAATGTGGACATGACACAAGATAATCAGGAGTGGCTTTTGGTGGAATGGATTTTCTTGTCAGGTTCGACTTCTTGTCAGGTATCCCTTCCTGGAGCGAAAGAAACTCTCCAAGCCTCCTCTCCGACGACCTCCACTGAAGATGACGAGATGGCCCAAGAAGTCGTCAAAGCTTTCTACTCTGTGCTGAAAGTGAAGCTTCTGGAGTCTTGAATCGGAATGCTGCCTTCGACCCTGTGAAGACTATTGCCAAATGCCAAGTGGCGGCCCTCGAGAGTATTGCCGACTATAAAGAGCGGGCCAATACTCTGAGGAAAGTTCTGAATGACCTGGAGGATCAGGTGGCCAGGTTCCGGGATGCCAAACAGCGAAGCCCGACGTCGCTGTTCTGCGCAATGGATGAGACTTTGATGACGGCTCTTGCGGAGGGGAAGGCCACTTTCCAGGCGAGGAAGGATGCCCTTGTTCGAGAGATCGGCGAATTGGCTGACAAGTATGGTCAGTTCAACGCTGCAAGTGAGGCACGTGCCGCCTCGAAGAACAAACTGGCTGCACTGATCACCGAGAGGTATAATCATATTGTGCAGATCCAGAACGAGATCGTCCAGCTGGAAGTCGACTTGAGAGCGACAATGTCTGAACATGAGAATTATTTGGCTCAGGCTGCCATGACTGCCATCACTTTTGCCCTTTGAAAAGAATAGCTGGCAAAGTTGGAGGGGAAGCATCTGGGTCTAATCCTCTTCGAGGATGAAGCTGCTCGCCAAGAAGAGGCGCACCGTCGAGCTACTGTGAAGTCTGAAGCCGAAATTACGGCTCTAAGGGATAATATTGATCGCCTATATATCCCGTAGATTCTTTGTAAGTTTTTTTCAGCCGTCACGGTTCCTGTACTCTCTTTTTTTCCCCGTCTTTTGATAGACGTAAAGAATAAAGAATCTTTTCAGAAGTGACTATGGTTTTGTGAAATATCGGTGCTAGAGGTAATGTGGATGTAGCAAGGATATTTCCGGTGGATATTCTGCTGGAGAATTTTGATGTAGACTTATTATTCGTTTTATATTCAAATGATTCGAATATAGATAATAAGTTGAACGAAGCTGCTAGTAGAGGTAATATGGACGTAATAGCAGAAGATATTCTATATCTGACCAGAGGTAATATGGACATGGAAAGATACATAACACTATGTGGGAGTGGATAATTCAGAGGTATTAAGAACGTGATTATCCTTGACGAATGCTTTGCTCATAGGTTATATGCACATGGCAAAACATAATCATTTTACTGGGAAATAATTATTGAAAAACAATTCATAGGTAATAGGGACGTGACTTGTTTTCGTCAAACCGAGTTTGGACGAGAATGATTCCACTGGGGAAGTAATTATCGGAAAACAATTCAGAGGTAATAGGGATGTGACTTGTTTTCGTCAAACCGAGTTTGGACGGGAATGATTCTACTGGGGAAATAATTATCGAAAAATAATTCAGAGATAATAGGGACGTGACTTGTTTTCGTCAAACCGAGTTTGGACGGGAATGATTCTACTGGGGAAATTTTTAGAGGACCTATTATCCAGGGCGTATTCAAGACTCTTGAAATACGAATAATAGTTAGATAATTTTTTGAGTCATATAAACATCGCACTGTACATTTACATGACTGAACATATGTGAACAATACGTAAAAAGGTTACACATAGTATTTCTTCAGGAACTTGCCTTTGATAGGCATCATGAGCAAGTCACCATCGGGCTTGGTTAGTTGGTACGCACCATTAGAATACATTGATTCTATGATGAAAGGACCTTCCCATTTAGGCTGGAATTTTTCTTTTGTTTTGTGCGTCATGACCATTGGTCTTCTCACTGCTAAGAGCAGATCACCGACTTGGAAGATCCTTTCCTTCACTTTTTTATTGAAGGCTCTGGAAAGGCATGCTTGGTATAGCTCAATGCGCTGCTGAGCTAGCAAGCATTTTTCATCTAGCGTTTCGAGCTCTTGTAGACGCAAACGGTAGCTTTCTTCGGTAGTCAACTCGCTGGCTAAGGCTACTCGAAGAGAAGGAATCTGGATTTCTAGGGGAAGAACTGCTTCGCTCCCATAAACCAGAAAGAATGGCGTACTGCCTGTTGGAGTCCGAACCGTTGTACGATAGGCCCATAGACATTCACCGAGCTTCTCATTCCAATCAGACTTGTTTGAAGACACGAACTTCTTGAGAAGTTTTATGATGGTTTTATTAAAGGCTTCTGCTAGCCTGTTAGCTGCTGGATTGTAGGCAGTAGAGGCTACGTTCTGGATTCGATCCCTATCACAGATTTGATAGAATGTATGGCTTGCGAACTGTAGACCATTATCATGGATGATCCTGCGAGGTAGGCCGAAGCGGTAGATGACGTGATGTTTGATAAAACTGATCACGTTTGACGCCTTCACTTCGGTGAGTGGTGTAGCTTTCGTCCATTTGGAGAAGTAATCGGTTATGGCTAGGATAAACCGATGTCCTTTGGAGGATGACGGGCTAATTGGACCTATGACGTCCATGCCCCAGGCTTCAAATGGCCAAGATGCTGTCGTCGGGTATAGGAACTCCAGAGGTTGATGAATGAAATCGGCGTGGAACGGACAAGATCTACACTTTTTTGCGTATTCAACAACATCTGCTATCATTGTGGGCCAGTAATAGCCTATTCGTTTGAGGTAATCTTGTAATTTGGGGCCCGGTTAATGTGCACCACAAACTCCATCGTGAGCCTCCCGGAGTGCATGTTTGGCTTCTATGTCTGATAAGCATCGTAACAGTAACCCGTCGTAAGAGCGTCGGTATGGCATCTTGGTAGCTATGTCGTAGTAAAATCTGAAGGATCGCCTTTGGATAGACACTGCTTCCTTCGGGTCCTCGGGGAGGATTCCATAGACGGCGTAGTCTATGAAAGGAAATCTCCAGTCTTTAGCATCGACGCTTATTTCTGTTGCGTAAATGTGCTGAATATGTAAAGCATCTTTCACGCAGAATAGTTCTCGACCAGACACTATGATCGACTGCTGAGTATTGGTAGGAACGGTCAAGGAAGCAGCGAGACCGGCTAGAACATCTGCTTCTATATTCTGTAGTCGAGACACGTTCTCGATGAAGAATCCAGCGAAAGTAGACGCTAACTCGATTATTGCTCTGTGGTAGGGGATGAGATCTTTGTAGCGAACTTCATAATCTCCTCGGACCTGACTGACTATTAGCTTGGAATTGCCGTAAGCTTCTAGATAGTCAACTCCTAGTTGCTTTGCCAGTTGTAGGCTGATTAATAGGGTATTTTATTCGGCCACGTTGTTGGTGCATGGTTCCACGAGAGAATATGCACGATGTATAACCATATGATCAGGTGACACAAGCACGACACCTACTCCAGCCACGATATTTCCTTTAGGTCATGTTCTTGATGCATCGTCAAAGAACATTCGCCAAATAGGGATTTCATCCGTTACAGTGTTAGACTCCACCACTTCATCGGGGATTTCATCGTAGAGTTTGGACGATTCTGGCACCGGATGAGCTGCTAGAAAATCAGCTAACACCTGGCCTTTTACTGCCTTCTGAGGAACGAAGAGCATATCGTATGGAGTCAACAACATTGTCCATGTAGCTAAACAGGAATTAAAAGAACCCGGTTTAGTCACGAGTATTCTGAGAGGGTTGACTTTAGATATAATGTGGATAGTCTGTCCAGACACATAGTGGCGTGTCTTCTGGATGGCAAATACTAGTGCAAGGCATTCCTTCTCCACTGATGTGTATCTGTGTTCGGCACCCACCATTGTGCGGCTGAGGTAGTAGATTGCATGTTCATGGCCGCCTTCATTCTTCTGAGCTAATAGGGCGCCAAGAGAATGGTCCATAGCATGGACATATAGTAAGAAGGGCTTCCTCATTATTGGAGCTACCAATACCGGAGGGCTTGTAAGATACGCCTTGATGTTGTCAAACGCGTATTGACATTGTTCAGTCCAGACGAAAGATACGCCTTTCTTCATGAGCTGAGTGAATGGTTGAAACCTTCCGGAGAGGTTAATGAATCGTCTGATGTAGGCTAGCCTTCCTTGTAGTTCGCGTAGCTCTTTGAGGTTTCTTGGAGGATGCATATCGAGGATAGCCTTCACTTTCTTCGGGTCCAGATGTATACCCTTTGAAGTGATGACGAAACCAAGGAACTTGTCGCTAG
Organism: Iris pallida; assembly: GCA_029216955.1. Lineage (NCBI taxonomy): Eukaryota > Viridiplantae > Streptophyta > Magnoliopsida > Asparagales > Iridaceae > Iris > Iris pallida. Next base: position 34,130 of record JANAVB010009598.1, read on the forward strand.
AGACTCCCAAAAAAGACTTTGTTGGATTCATCTTGAGTTGGTGTGCACGCATTAGTTCGAACACCGTTCTCAAGTCTTGGAGGTGGTTGCCCTTGAGACGACTTTTAAATGTGATGTCGTCTACGTAGCACTCCACAGTTTTACGCAAATGATCACAAAAAATTGTGTTTATGGCTCGCTGGTATATCGCTCCTGTATTTTTCAATCCGAAGGGCATCACCATATAGCAGTATACCCCCAACGGTGTTCGAAAATATGTGTGCTTCTCGTCGTCGAGGAACATCTTAATCTGGTTGTAGCCTGAGAACCCATCCATGAAGGACATCCGCTCGAAGCCATAAGTATTATCGATCATTATGTCGGTGATTGGTAGAGGGAACTCGTCCTTTGGACATGCAGAATTCAAATCACGGTAATCGATACAGACTCAAACTTTACCATTCTTTTTCATGACTGGAACGATGTTGGCAACCCAGTCTGGGTGTTGTTCTTCGCGAATGAATCCACTGGCAATGAGCTTCTTGACTTCATTCTCAATGGCCTCCATGACGTCTGGTCAGAATCATCGTTGTTGCTGCTTCACTGGCTTAGCTTTAGACGAAATATTCAGGCGGTACATGGCGACTTTAGGGTCCAAGCCTGGCATATATTCATAGCTCCATGCGAAGATGTCGATGTATTCTCTTATAAGCAGTATAAGAGATTGGCGTTCATCGCCAGATAAACTTTTGTTGATGAAGATTGGTTTGAAAGATGATTCATCTCCTAGATTGACTTGGATGACTTCGTCTTCGGTAGGTGGTTCACGTTGTTTGAAGCGCAGCTCCCACCTAGTATCCATCTTTTGAGCCTATTGTTCAAGCTCGATCGATTGGACATCGTTCGTAATTTGGTCAACGAAAACCATGTTGACAGACAGAGTTGTCTTGATCATGTCGCCAATGCTGGAGTCTGAGTCCCAGAGGAAGGAATCAGAAGAATGAGAACAACGATCTGCTTCATCATCTGATCTTTTGGGAGTTGTTGGAGGAGTGACATAACCCAAACCAACACCGTTTCGTTGATAGTAGTTCTCGGGTTTGTCGGGAGGAGCAAAGTGTCGTATTAGCAACCATCGTCCTCGGTCGTAATATATTCCCTTGTCGCTTTTGATGTCATATCCCATGTTTTGGATGATATTCTTGGCCTGCCAACTATAGCGGAAAAGTTGTATTTTTCCAGAGTCATAGTCAGCTTCTGTGTTGTGCTTGGGAGAAGTAGAGTCTGGAACAAAATTTCTCTTGCCAATTATACGACCAAAGATGATATGATTAGTTCTTCATCCTTCTTTCTGGCTGGAACGATGAAGTAGAGGATATCTTCAGGGTAAACTTTTTCCCACATGTGAGGCGTCGTGACCGGCATGCAGAGGTGTGGTCCTATGTCGTGCTCTAGAGCGTATATCATATCTATGTAGTGGTTTACAGATTGATAGACATCGGAGTAATTCAAAGATAAACCTTTACTAAGGAAATACACAAGTTCTTCTTCAGGGATAACATCATCCGCTGAAGGTACATTATTATGAGTATTGATATACTCATTGAGAGGATCATCATCTGGAAGAGGATCCACAGTCTTGGCCAAGTTCATCATGTAGGGTAATTCTTCAGGATTTGGAGGACGGGCATCAGTAGTTTCCTTTTGGGGTGTCTTGCTGAGAGTGATGGTCAATGGTTTGACCTTGTCAGGGTTCTTCTTTTTACCCAGATTGTGAGAGGCTTCGGAGTACTTTTTGGAGTGGTACGTCCTTTGACTCGGATGATCAGGGGACCATCATTGGAGGATGGACTTGCTTCTGCTTTATTGTCAGCTTCGTTGTCGTCATCCTTGGGAGGCTGAGATTGGTAAAGTACCGAATCTCCATAGTAAACTTTAATGCCCTTAGAAGGATCGACATCGACAAACTCTGTCTTTACGATACCGTTACTGTTGACGTACTTGAAGTACTGGTGAAGTGTGGAAGGAACGATCATGTTCTTGTGTATCCATGGACGTCCCAACAAGACGTTGTAGGATACATTGGCATCGATCACATAGCAGAAAACCTCTGTTCGGAGATCACCGATTTGGTACTTGAGACGGATCTTGCCCAGCGGGTGGCTTCGACCAGCATTGAAAGCCATGATAGTTGTGTTGATTGCAGATAGCTTATGCAGAGGGATTCCCAGAATTTGAAGTAAACTTCTAGGAATGATGCTGAGGAAGGATCCTGGATCGATGTGCATGCGGTCCACCTTGATCTCCCTGATATGTCCTGTATAGTACAGCGGTCTATCATAACGATTATTTTTTAGTAGCATGTCCTCCTGTGAAAATGTGATATTGGGCACCACTTCCATAGTACTGTGGCAGTGGGGACAAGAGACAGGATCTTCAGCGGGAGCTTTGACTTCAGCGAGATAGGAGTCGACATATAGTAATGCCTCGCTTAAGGCCATCCGCGTTTCTTTGGAGAGTCGCAATAGTTCGAACAGAGACAACCTGGCAGGTGTATTGGCTAGCTGTGCCAGTATGTCAAAGTGTAGGGCCGATCCATGCCTTCGGAAGCTGGCGCCTTCAGAGATTTGTCAAATCGCGTCTCCTTCTGCTTGGCTTTATCCGTAGTTGGAGACTTAGACGGGCCAGCTTCTAAACTTATGGGGGCAGCAGGAGGTTGAGAAGGTACTGCTTCTTCTTGTGCGGGATCGTATGTCCGAAGATAAGTCTTCTCCGATCGCGTCTCGCCAGATAGGACCTCGTAGATGGGAGAGGATACCATATTGCATGACTTGTATTTCTTGCCCTTTTTTGCTTTAGGAGGTACCACCCCCTGCGTCACTTCTTGTACAAGGTCGGAATGGACCCACATGATTTCACCACGTTCAGTCGTGAGTGGCACAAAGGTTGAGTTGCAAACTGGCGGTAGGTTGACGACTTCCATTATTGCCTTGGGAATCGGGACCACGCCGTCCGGGGCTTCTGTGGAAGGAAAGTCACCAAACTGAAGAGATATCATGTTAGAAGATACGACCTTGTCTTCAGCTTTGAGGTTGATTACTTGGCTGTCGATAAGCTGTTGTATCTTCTTCTTCAGGACGATGTAGTCCTTAGTGGAATGATGAACGTGCTGATGATAGAGACAGTACTTGGGATCATTGAGCTGGTTTACCTCTGCAGGACGTCGTGGTGGAGGTAATGTCAGCTTATTACCCTTTGTTAATGTGTGAAAGATGGTAATGACATCGTCTTCGTCAAAGGAGAAGGTCTCCTTATGTTTTTTGGAGGCGCCCTGAGAATTGGAAGCTCCTTTGGATGTGTCGACCTTCAGGACTTCTTTTACTTTACCCCCACGAACAGGGATAGTTTGAGGATGCTTGCCCTTATCTTCGGATTTGGGTGTTTTCAACCCCAGTAGTTCCAAGTTAGGAACGTTGTTTTCAGCAGCATCAGCGGCCCCAATGAAGGCGGGCCATATATCATACTTATGTATACCTAGACAAAACTTCATTGTAGGAAGGAAATTATGTCGACAAGTATCCATAAGTTCTGAGTCTGGTATGCCGAAGGGCATCTTCAGTGCTAGCCGCCTGAAGCGTTCGATGAAGGCGATAACAGACTCAGCCCTCCTTTGCTTGGTCTCGATGAGGGTGGACATACTAACATGCATGTCGCTCTCGTAAAACCTGTTGATGAACAACCTCTCCAAGTCTTTAAATGAATTGGTACATCCGTCAGGCAGACTGCAGAACCATTCAAAATCTACCCCCTGTAAGGTGCTAATAAACAACTTCGACAAGAACATATCGTCTCTGGACAAGTGCAGAGTCTGCGTGTTGAAGTATGTTATGTGCTGACGAGGAGAAGTCAACCCGTCAAATGAATTCAGCGTCAGCAGCTTGTAGTTAGGAGGACAAGTAGCATTCTCCCACTCAGGAGGATATGGTTGAGATATCCCCATCTTCTGAAGCTCTTCTTTGTGTGAGATGGTATCAAGACGGGCGACCAGGGAATCAATTACATCCAATTGATTGAGTAGGTATTGGGAAACGGCTGCTGAACGGTTGTCAGGCGTCGTTGGCAAAGGACCACCCCCAGCATTTGCAAGATTTGGAGAAGGCACAACGGAATGATACTCCTTTTATAGTGAAGGAGGTTTGTTGCTATGAGCCAGACTAGGGTGGGCCGAGACATTTTGTTGAGGTGGAGGAACAGCCCCAGCAGCTTGAACCGCCATGATAGTGGTAAGCATATCAGTGATCTTGGCGAATGCTATTTCAAGACCCTCTAGCCGTTTGCTGGTCTGATCACTGGCTTCTTCAGGTCTTTCTCCGTCTGCCATGTATGTAGATAACATACGAGGATGAACAGAGGAAACAGTACAACTGGTGTTGATACTGTCTGTCTCCGAGTGGACAAGTCCTTCATCTTCAGGTAGAGGAGGTAGATAGTCGCCATCGGATTCGGAGGGATCATCGTCCTCTGGAAGGCTACCTCTAGTGTGGGGGCCATCCGCTTCAGATTCTGAGGGAATACTATCCCCAGCTTGGGAGTCTTCGTCGTCCATACGGAATCTTGTGTTTGACCGAGTACCCATATAGACTCCTACAGATATGACAGCATGCTGGCCATCTGTTGGTAGACTTCTTCTTCTTCTTCTCGCAGAACTGAGAGAGAAAGTTGGGTTCGTAGTCCACCATCTTTGATTGGGGCTTCCGTAAGGGGGACCCCATGAAGCCATGTTGGATGAAACACACAGTGGCTTCTCATCGTCAGAGAAATGCAGCCATCGAAACACGAACTTTCTCTGAGGCACTCTTGTCGCTTTGGAGCAACAACAGTTGATAACAATACTGGTGCACGGATGTGCACTATGAATAGTTATGTCCTCCCTCGCTTTACGCTTATGATTTATCATGTCGTACAAGCCAGCGGAATGGAGTTTTGCCTTACAACCCATGTTGCATGCATCGCCGAGCTTTGCATGCGGGTTCGTAAGGAGAGTTGGCGCATCCAAACTTAGTTCACGTGCAGGGGCAACCCCCACACCTAAGTTCTGTGATGTCCTTGAAGAGAGCCACGTGCTATATGCGTTGGGGCCTATTTTTTTGCTGTGGGCGCATAGGCCTTGGAGACTGGCCTTGGGCGCATGCTCCTTGACAGCATGTTTGAGCCTCCTTGATGTTGGCGCATAGTATGGATCTAGTGAGCCTGGGTGCATAGCCTTCGGCGCATGACCCTGGATGTCCAGCCTGTCGAAGACAGAAGCATTCTAGTTGGGGCTATGCGCCCAAACATCTCCTTGGGTGCATGGCTTTGGGCACATGCTTGGTGGAGCAGTGTTGTTTTCTCCCAGTTTTGCCACCTTCGTTTGTGAGCCTTGTCGAGTTTGCCCAGAGTGTCTGTCACGACCCGCACCCGCTTTCCGGATACGAGACGTGTCCAAGCCAGCCTACGCCGCAGAGTCGGCGGTAGAACGCTGTCAAGCCCGCAAGAATTAAATGCTCAAAATACAATATTTGCTGCTCATTCACATTTCTAAATTTGTTATAACATTTACAACATTTATAATTAAAGAAAATAGAAAATTTTACAATTAATGAAATTGACACATCTGCTATCTATTTCTAGGTTGACTTCAGCATACCCAAGCCTTCCCAGTACTAAGAGTGATCGCGGCTAAACCTGAAAAATGTTAGTTTCCAGTCATGAATGGAACAAGTACACAAACCGACGACAATACAAAAACCTAATAGAATTAACAAGACATGAAAATAATATATGAGAGATAAAAACTGGAAGATAACTGATGACATAGCACGATAGAGAAGAAAACAAGGAAAAACTAATAAAAGACATCTATCTAGGTGGTGTGAAATATCTGTTTTGACATGTGAACGGCTAGAGGGTAAATCTGGCACCTGCACGTGTCGTGTACAGGTGCTATTGTTCACGAATAGACATCATGGGATAGTTCTGGATAGTCCATATGTCTACTAAGATATTTCCCCTCCCGACTACTCTGTGTGACGAGCGTGTTAACAAGCAGCAAGATATATGTATAGACATGAAATGAAAAGACTACTATGAATCGAAAGCAATCAGAACGTGCACTTGCCTGTATTCTTGCACAAACCGTAGCTACAAGTAGAGGATAAGGGGATGCTGATCTAGAAGCTGTTAACCTATAACACATATCGCACCACGAACCGTGCACGAAAACCATAAATCAATTCTGATGTTCTAGTTCTAAATAGTGGCTAGTTGGGTTACTAATATAATAATAATTAATTCTGTAATAATTCACTTAAGAATCTAATTTAATCTAATAATAATCTGAATATAATCTAAACATGCAAGTTTGGCCATCAAAAGTCGTGTTTCTCAATTTTAGAAACCATGGCACGTAAATCGAGACGTGCCATTGACTTTTTAGTCAAATGTTGTGAACTTAAGATTTTGAAAGTGCACCTTGGTAGATTTCAGTGCCACGAGTGTGCTGGAATTGACCGTGCCACAAAATCACGCTTTGGTCAAAAGATATCGCCGTTATGGCTAATCGTGACCAAAACGGGGATCAACCGATCAGTTCTGAGTTCAACAGAAAAACTAAAATATTAAATTAACGAAATAATTTCTAGGAAAATATATGTCGTAGCGCTCTGTGTTAGCTTTCTGAAACTTCAAACGGTTTATGATTTCGATTCCTGGTTCTCCTGAAATCTCGAAAATACCAAAACGTGTCAAGTTTCGGACAATCGACACTCTACGAATTTTCCAGAAATTTAGGTTCAGAAATTACGACAATAAATTAGATATTCAGAAACTATACCTCAATATGTTTCCAACAAAAAAACTACACATGAAAATGAGGTCCGAGTTGACGGCAATCGCCTCGGGAAGTCGGAAAATCACCAGGATCAAACTCCAAAAGGAGGAGGCTATAATTAATTAGGGTTTGAGAATATACAATGCATATATATAGGAGAGAGAGAGAGAGGCGGTTACTGTAGCAGCGCCGACAGGTGGGCCCCTCGGGTGGATTATTGGGTAATTATTTATTTAATTCAGAAAATCATTTAAAAATCATTTTAAGTCCAAGTAAATCAAAATAAATTGCAGAAAAATCCAGAAAAATTCTAAAAAATATTTCTAAGTGTCTAGAATCCAAATAAAATATTTTTAACACAAAATATCATCATATGATCTCACAGTAAATTTCCAAAGCCTATAAAATATTATTTCTATAGGTTTTAATTATATAAAAAATTCCCAAAAATTGTAAAAAAATCCAGAAAAATTCCAAAATATTTTAGAAAATATTTTTAGTCATTTAGAGCCCAAATAAAAATATTTGGTCCCGAAATACCCCCGTATGACCTTACAGTAAATCCTGAAAGTCCTAAAAAATAATAAAACCTTAAATATTAAATACTTACAAATATCCAAAAATTGTAGAAAAATATAAAATAGCTAAATAATACATATATAAGCTATCTAGAGGTCAAATGACCTTAATATGGTCATAGCCCACCTACAAGCTTTGGCATGACTCACAATGGCCATAAAATTATTCATAAACAAATAAAATTTAAAAAATTTAAAAAAAATTGGAAAGTAGGCTTACAAATCTATCCACCTTAGAATAATTTTGTCCTCGAAATTCTAATTCATAACTATTCTTAAAATTCCAAAAGAAAGTCTGCCTTAATCTTAATCTCCTCAAATTTTAATTTACATCCTCCTCCTAGTCATTTCGTAACTACGAATTCTTGAGGACTTCTACCCACCTTTGGTCACGCTACTCTTCACAACTACGATCTTATAATCTTCTAACTGGTTGCTAACAATCCTACCCGTAATATCTAGGCATATGGTATCTATAATCATCTCCTATCTATCAGCAACCCAAAATTTAACAAGCAATAAATTTACACAAGTAGCTAAAAATATTGGTAAACTCTAATAAGCATGACTATTCGTCGCTCCGAAGTAGGAAGGACAGGAAGATAAGGCAGAATAATCAAGAGCAAATATAAAGTTTCAAGAGCGGTAGAAAGTATCCAAGGGTATAGATAGAAAGAGCGTTTACGAACCACTGACTTATTTGCTAGATTGGGCTACTCTAGTTCAGTCACTGGCTACGTCGAAGAGCCCTTCGTTACTTAGAGTGGTCTGCAATCCGTGCAATACAGAAGTCTCATTCTCGAATTCTAATTCAAACAAGGTTCCATAATGGAACGGAATTTGCGAAATATAGATTGTGGTCTTAATGAGTTCTCTATTTGGACATCAGTCGTTGGTTGGATGAACCTTAGGTTTTAATCTATATGGACTAGGCAAGATCCCAATTATAAAACTATTCCTATTAGATTAGGGTATCCTAGAATAGGTTTCTACCCAAGGGATTGAGCTAGTTGCTAGTCAAGTTGGTAAGCTAGGTCCATAAGCCCAAAAATATGCCTTCAGTGACTTTTGTGTTTAAGTAGCACATGAGGCCTCAATTGGGTAGCACACTAGTGGCATGTGCATAGTGGGCTTCGAGTAGATCACCACCATATATTGGGTTGAAGGAATTGAGTTAGGGTTGAGGCTCTAATAGAAGTCGAAAAGTGTACCGGTACTATGGTAAGATTTATAGCTAGTCCTTTTGACATGAAAGTCGTACCATAAAAATAGAGTACAAGGGGACGAGTTTGAGTGGGACATGATATACCTAGATGAAGGTGGACTCGTCTAGATCTTACAAATGAAATTTGTTGGAAGGTAATCGCTGGTCTCGTGCCCCGAATTTTAATGACACGGTCAGGGACACAAAATGACCTAAACGAAAAGTGGGAGTTCATGGAGCACTAATTATCATTCTAATGGAAATTATTCTAATCAGACGGTAATCCTCGTATATCCCAAAAAAATTTGAAAGTTTACAGTCTACCCACCTTAGGAGCTAGGCTATGGTTTTAGGAGTAATAGGGTTAGAAGGATTTCAAGGTCCGGGTATTGAACCTCGACATTTGTTAATAAAGAACAAGGCACAACGTAATAGGATACGGTAGATATAACTCAAGCCAAGGATTGTTCCTCAAATCCAGATGGCTAGAAGGTCCCGATAGTAGCTTGAAGGTCGAGAAGAGAACGAGTATCTCAAGGCAAGGTTCCAGTCATCTGGCTGGCCGATGGTAGTTACCCTTGCGTATACCACTATTATAGCCATGGGGATACTCTATATCTATCTATCAATTACAAGCTTTCGTCTTTCTAGTCAGTGAAAGACAAAAATGATAAGGAGTTCAAGTGAGATGTCACTGAATACAATTACGTGATTCAAAGGCGAATATATAATTCAAAAGGATTGTCAAAGCAATCGCGGATAAGATCCTGGATACCTCTATATCTCAATCCACGTAGGGTAATTAAATGAAAAGCGAACCAAATGCATCATGGCTGATCAGACCGTAATACAATAATTCTGAATAGACAATATGTTAGTGGGCGTCCCCAATAAACATATGTCTAGAATCAAGCTCGATAAAAGGGCAAGCTTGCAAAACTAGGTTGTAATAGCAGCATTGGTCAAGAGCGTCAACATATAAATATGCGAGATTTTTGGAAAGTAGGAATAAGTAGTTTGAGTTTTGGAAAAATCAAAACCTTACCTGGTGTTATTGCCTATATAGTCAATCCTACTATCTTCTATTCCTAAGGCCTTGGTCGACTAATGGATTATGGACTCTAGATTCTATATTCTAGGTAACCTATTAATATCAGTCAACTACCTTGTCAATAGATCACAAGGACGCGGATATCTAGGTTAGGAGACATGCTACTCAACTTACAGAACTTCTACTAGTATTGGCTTTGGATCTTAGGGTACCTACAGGGCATTTTCCTATCCTCTATGGTATCCTAAACTTGTAATCCCGTCTAAAACCATTTTACCGAGAATTGTGCCTCGCCTGTATACTCAGTCTGCGGCAAACCCTTGGTTCCGTGACTCAGAGGTGATATGCTACCAGGTACTCTACTCTATATTGGCACAAGGGTATCTAAGATCTAAAAGAGGTCAATCGAGAACATAGCTTTAGCAATGTTCCATAGACTATGGTTCCTCGGGATGATTTTAATTCTGTAGGTTGTGCCTCGCCAGTGCGCTGCTGGCTGCAGTGAACCCACACTCTTCGCTCTCAAGTAATTGGCGACAGTGCGCTGCTGTCTAGTCATCGCAGTCGTTAAACTGCTCCTACTATATTCCTAAGAACGTCAAAGAGCTGCTAAGGATTCAACTTAGTTGACTATGGTAGGAAGCGTAAATACCTGCATGTAAGTCTCAATCCTTGAAGTAAAAGGTTGATCGGGAAAATAACTGACGACAAGGAAAATAAGAACATCCTAACACTTATCTCATATATATATCTCAAATAGTTGAGGGAAAAACTTTGAATCAATCTACCTCGAGATTCATACAGGAATAACAGAATCAGAAATTATAAATTAACTCCTTATAGTAAAAGAGAATTTAAACACATGCAATTCTAACTTATGATATAAGATTTACATCTAAATAAGAAAATTGAACAGTTTATCAAAGTTAACGCCTTAATTCTAGGCAAGTCTAATATACCAAGTGATTAGTATATCCATACTGGATCACATTGTCATATCAAAAGTAAGAGTATACCTATAGGGATCTAGCAAGCTATCTAAATTGCATGGCCTATCTAATAACCTTAACTACCCAACGGTCAATTTGAACAAGGGACTCCTAGTCCTAGTTATTCTCCTAAATTATTTTAATCCTAATTGTGAATGAGCATTTCCTGAGCGCAGGCTCGCAATAGTACGACTAACGTACCATCACGAGTTCGCAATCTTTTGCAAAATTTGACCTGCATGGGCCACCACAAAAACTTGTCACGACCCGCACCCGCTTTTCGGATACGAGACGTGTCCAAACCAGCCTACGCCGCAGAGTCGGTGGTAGAACGCTGTCAAGCCCGCAAGAATTAAATGCTCAAAATACAATATTTGCTGCTCATTCATATTTCTAAATTTATTACAACATTTACAATATTTATAATTAAAGAAAATACAAGATTTTACAATTAATGAAATTAACACATCTGCTATCTATTTCTAGGTTGACTTCAGCATACCCAAGCCTTCCCAGTGCTAAAAGTGATCGCGGCTAAACCTGAAAAATGTTGGTTTCCAGTCAGGAATGGAACAAGTACACAAACCGACGACAATACAAAAATACAATAGAATTAACAAGACATGAAAATAACATATGAGAGATAAAAACTGGAAGATAACTGATGACATAGCACGATAGAGAAGAAAATAAGGAAAAACTAATAAAAGACATCTATCTAGGTGGTGTGAAATATCTGTTTCGATATGTGAACGGTTAGGGGGTAAATCCGGCACCTGCACGTGTCGTGTACAGGTGCTATTGTTTACGAATAGACATCATGGGATAGTTTTGGGTAGTTCACATGTCTACTAAGTTATTTTCTCTCCCGACTACTCCGTGTGACGAGCGTGTCAACAAGCAGCAAGATATATGTATAGACATGAAATGAAAAGACTACTATGAATCGAAAGCAATCAGAAAGTGCACTTGCCTGAATCCTTTCACAAACCGTAGCCATAAGTAGAGGATGAGGGGATGCTGATCTAGAAGCTGTCAACCTATAACACATATCGCACCACGAACCGTGTACGAAAACCACAAATCAATTCTAATGTTCTAGTTCTAAATAGTGGCTAGTTGGGTTACTAATATAATAATAATTAATTCCATAATAATTCACTTAAAAACCTAATTTAACCTAATAATAATCTGAATATAATCTAAACATGCAAGTTTGGCCATCAAAAGTCGTGTTTCTCAATTTTAGAAACCATGGCACGTAAATCGAGACGTGTCATTGACTTTTTAGTCAAACGTTGTGAACTCAAGATTTTAAAAGTGCACCTTGGTAGATTTCAGTGCCATGAGTGTGCTGGAATCGACCGTGCCACAAAATCACGCTTTGGTCAAAAGATATCGCCTTTGTGGCTAATCATGACCAAAACGGGGATCAACCGATCAGTTTTGAGTTCAACAGAAAAACTAAAATACTAAATTAATGAAATAATTTCTGGGAAAAATATACGTCGTAGTGCTCTATGTTAGCTTTCCGAAACATCAAACGGTTCACGATTTCGATTTCTGGTTCTCCCGGAATCTCGAAAACACCAAAATGTGTCAAGTTTCGGACAATCGACACTCTACAAATTTTTTAGAAATTTAGGTTCAGAAATTACAAAAATAAATTAGATATTCAGAAACTATACCTCAATACGTATCCAACAAAAAAAATTGCACGTGAAAATGAGGTCCGAGTTGACGGCAATCGGCTCGGGAAGTCGAAAAATCACCAGGATCAAACTCCAAAAGGAGGAGGCTATAATTAATTAGGGTTTGTGAATATACAATGCATATATATAGGAGAGAGAGAGAGGCGGTACTGTATCAGCGCCGACAGGTGGGCCCCCCGGGTGGATTATTGGGTAATTATTTATTTAATTCAGAAAATCATTTAAAAATTATTTTAAGTCCAAATAAATCAAAATAAATTGCAGAAAAATCCAGAAAAATTCTAGAAAATATTTCTAAGTGTCTAGAATCCAAATAAAATATTTTTAACACAAAATATCATCATGTGACCTCACATTAAATTTCCAAAGCCTATAAAATATTATTTTTATAAGTTTTAATTATATAAAAATTCCTAAAAATTGTAAAAAAAATCCAGAAAAATTCTAAAATATTCTACAAAATATTTTTAGTCATTTAGAGCCCAAATAAAAATATTTGGTCCCAAAATACCCCCGTATGACCTTACAGTAAATCCTAAAAGTCCTAAAAAATAATAAAACCTTAAATATTAAATACCTACAAATATCCAAAAATTGTAGAAAAATATAAAATAGCTAAATAATACATATATAAGCTATCTAGAGGTCATATGACCTTAATATGGTCATAGACCACCTACAATCTTTGCATTACTCATAATGGCCATAAAATTAATCATAAACAAATAAAAATTAAAAATTTTAAAAAAATTGGGAAGTGGGCTTACAGTGTCGCACACCCCGATTCTTGACATCGTAGTATTTTCCTCTGCCAAGTCTCGAGCGTCGAACACTTTGTTGTTGGTTGTGCTGGAAAGAAGTCACTGGGCTAGTAGAGCCCGGAATGGTGTGAGCCTTCTCCATTTGGGGAACTTCTGTGGCAGAATCATGCGCCCATGTGACAGAGTCCTCCAATTGCATAACTGTTATGACACTAGCAGGATATGCGCAGCGAGCCTTCGGAAGCCAAGTCTTGCAAGACTTGTTTGGCTTTGCTGATTTTGAGGGAGTAGAGCCATCCCTCGAGAGCATCTCTTCGAACGCCTGCTGATCGAACTTTACGATCAGCATCTTCTGAGTACTTCCAACTTTGTCGGTATCGGATTGCGTCACCACCTTCTCGTCAGAGAAAAAGGTAGTCCCGAGCAGAGTCGCCATTTTTGTGGACACACACAAAAAAAAGAAGAAGAAAACGCTGTCTTTTTTTTATTGGCACAAGGCACCACAAATCGAGTACGCCTGAGAGATCCTGCGTTGAGGATCCCCGAATACAAAAAAAGAATTCTGAGGAATGGGACGATGGAGATCGAGCGGCAGTTGCTCCTTTACTCCGGTTGACACTCCGATTATAAAAGTGGGAGAAAACCTAAGAAAATTGCTAACCCTCGGCTCACTGGCAAGAAGTGCAGCAATTTGGCTCTTAAAAATGCTCTCCGTTCTGTGTTTTGAAGAGGAATGAGGCCCTTTTTTATAGTCGTTCTTGAGCTGCAATGGTGTTATGCACCCACATAAGGAAATACGCTGGTTTTTATGTGGGCGCATAGTCCTGCTTTGGGCACATAGGATGTAGGCGCATACAGGCTGCGAGATCGTGGGTTGGTCGTAGTATTGACGTGGCCGCATGCTTCGGTGCACGACTGCTCGTGGATACTGACGTGGCCGTGTGCTTCGGTGCACGTTTTGATCATGGCTTTGACCGAGTCAGGCTTGGGCGCATAGCCATGTCTCAGGCTATGTGCCCTCTTTTTGGAGGAGCTAGTCTTGGGCGCATGGAACTTTACTGGCTGGGAGCATAGAGCTTCACTGGCTGGGCGCATAGAGCTTCACTGGCTTGGGCGCATGGGACTTCGTTGCTGGAAATTTTTCATGCTTCTACACCTTAGGCTAAAATGCCTACATTGTTGTTCTTACAAGTCTAGAATTTGCCAGTCACCATCGGTATGAAACAAAGTGGTGAGCACACTGGTACCTGGACCGGCTGGATGGTGTTCGAGCCACGAGTCCGTTAGGAGAATAGGTGTGTGTGAGTAAAAAAAAGAAAGAAAAAGAAAGAAAGAAGAAGATAACTTGCTACCAAAAGCCAAAGCAAAGCTAGGATGTGGTCATGCAAAGGAACGTCTCATTCCAATAGTGTTTTGCCGTCGTACTTTGTGTGGCTATCCAATTGCGGACCGGATCTAGCTGTTCCTGATCCGGTGTCCCAACTCTGTCCTTTCTTCTATAACATATGGACTCTACCAATAAAAACTAACAAAAAAAGTCCATTTGTTATAGAGGGAGGACAAGGTTGAAATACCAATCAGGAACAGCTAATCCGGTTTCGTCCAATTGGCTCCTACGTCCTACCCTACAAATTAAATTAATTATTTGTACTAGTTCGAATATAAGGGTTATTTGGATTACATAATGCCTACAGATGTTAGATATGAAATCATATCTATCTAAGCATAAAAATGACTTTTAAAACTACTTATTAGAGCATCTCTAACCCTATTGTGAGTTTGGAAAAAATGGCTGCCACGTAGGAATGACAAGCATTTTTTTCAAAAGTACTTCTCCAATGCAAATATAAAATAAATTGTCAAGTTGACATGGCAATGACATGGCAAGGAGAATGTGAAGCTAGTTGTCTAGATCTAGACAATGCACTTCACAATGACTTTATGTCCACATCATCAATTATGAATAAATATATATATAATATATATATATATATATATATATATATATATATATAAAGAAGTAAAAAAAAAATATATATATATATATATATATAAAGAAGTAAAAAAATAAATATATATATATAAAGAAGTGAAAAAGTTGTCTTGGAAGTTGAAAAAAAAAGTAATTTTATTGTCTTCTCAAACTTTTGCATTGGAGAACACATTTTTATCTCATTGTCTTTTGTGAATGTCATCTTGCCACATAGAAAAGACATTGTCTTATGCCTCATGCCACATAGGATTCACAACACAAAACAAGACAATAGGGTTGGAGATGCTCTTATCATGGGTATCCAACAATTACATCTTCGCTGACCATGCAATGCAGGCCGAGGTTACTGCAATCCATCAAGGCGCTCTTCTTCTTGCTAAAATATTGAACCTAAACTCGGTCGTCATGGAAGGAGATTCACTATCAGTTATTAAGATCTTCAAAGGAGATAGTTCTTTTTACCATGGAGATTACAACAAACTTTATGGAGTATCAATGAAGACATCCAGCAGACATGCCAATCACAAACTTTATGGATTTATTAGTACTCAATCTAGATTCGATCCCTTCATTTCTTGGGACTTCGATGTCGACCTATGAAGTCTTGTTATGATTCAATGCTGGTGTTGCTGTAGATTATTAGCTTTGAATATTTTGTGGTTCTGATTCAAATAATAATAATTGAATAGTTATTTGTGTTGGAGTCCAGTCTGGATTTGGTAAACAACATATTTGTGGAATCCAAATCTAATTAAATATTTGATTTGATTAGATTTGGATGTCCATAGTTGGTGTTGTACTATTTTAGATATAATATGATTCTTATTTTAGGAAATACTATTAAGATCTAAATTAAAATGTTGATGGAATATTTTAGACATAATAGAATTCCTATTTTATTCCTATGAAATCATATTATGACTAGAATATAATTTTTTTAGAAAATCTAAGAGAAAGTCCATACTTTGTTCTTAGGACTTCGTCATCCAAAACAGAAGGAAGAAGAAGATCTAATCGAGAAGTCATCAACTTCGGTTAGGGAGATTGCTACGGGTTGGTGAGTGATATCAATTGTAATCATCTGTTTTTTTTCTTGAGAGTGGTGATGGGCTTGAACCTATTAGGACAAATGGTTCAATGTGAGTTCTGTCAATCTTGTAATTTCATCTAAGTTATTAAATGTTAGGATTTGTCCAAGTGACATACGTCACCGCCATATACTTGTCTTCATCTTGTGCTTGGTGTCTGTCACGACCCGTCCCAAATAATATGGGTCTAGTCGGATCATGCCCAGCCTGCATCGTTGTGAGACGGCGGCAGTAAGTTGTATCAAGTAGTGAAACACAAACATGCAGAAGATCTAAAGGAAATAAAATATTTTATTGAATTGAAAGTGAGTCTGAAAGTAACCACCATTAATAACAACATTCAAAAGAAAATTCATTTATTACATTGTTTAAAAAAGAAAGTGCTAATCCAACAGCTAAGATTATGGGGTTCCTGGTTCAGCCTCTGCGAGACCCGAGTCTGTCTCGTAGAAAGTACAGTAGGACAGCTCCTCTTCGTCATAGTCACCTAAAAATGTTGTCTCCAGTCAGGAGGGAGCAAGTAACATACCACATCCACAACTAGCATTCCTAAAATAATAACTAAATGGAAAAATGTGAGACATTTATGAAACATTATAATTTTATATCTAGAAATAGTAAAATGAGACTAGCAAGTGTGAAAAAGATTAATGTCATGCATGATATAATACTAGGCTAGTGTTTGAGTATATAACAGGGCCTATGACCGGCTGGTGAGGCAATATGTATACTAACGTTTCGGCGAAACGAAATAGTATACGGTACGGCTCAACCCACAGTAAGGTTGGGGTTAGCGCAGACGAGAAACGAGCAAGTTTTGGCTTTGGTCACAGACGTTATACTACTCCCCAAGCAATCCCCAAACAATGAGTCAATGAATCAATAGTCAAATAATTCGACATGTCAAGATAGCCATCCAGCCCTCTATCTTCCTACATGGAGTCCGAGAGGGAACCACGGTGATTCAGTGTAACTAGACTACATGTAATCAATGTTTGTATAACATTTAATTATTAAAATGGAAACACAAGTATGGAGTAAATATGAAAATTTGCCTCAAAGTATTTCCTGACTTGACAGCAACCAGAACGTGACTGCTAGGGTTTACAGATCAGAACCTACAAGATCGTAATGCCAGTTTTAGTAACCAGAATTACTCCCTAATTCTAAGGTACAAACTAGGTCAAGCCTATAGGTTGGTGATCCTAGTAGAAATCATTTATACATAAAATAGGTTTTGTTACATATCTAATAATTGACAAATAATCGTTTTAACTGAAATATAGGTTTTGTCAAAAATAATAAAGATTTAGAAAATGACTTTAAATTGTATTTCTTAGAGATTAATAAATCTTAGGAAATTAGATTTATCTAACTAATATTTTAAAATAGAAAATATACCGAACATTTATTAATAAAACGATTTTGCTTAGAAAATACCTTTTTAACCATTTTTCGTAAATTAGAGAGAAAATAACTTCTTAAATATTAAAATAGCACTTTTGTATAAAAATACTTCTGCATAAAATACGGTTTTCTTGCCAAAATAACGATGTTTGAATTAATACAAACATTTTCGATTATTAACACTAAATAGTAATCTTTTTATCGAAATTAATTATTTTAACAGAAAAACTCATTTATGGAAAATAATAACTTTTCTATTATTATTCTAATTATCAAAATCTTTTGGTATAAACACGTATTTTAAGAATGTATAAATTAAAAGTAAATGGCAAGTATTATTACAATATCACAACCAAAATCTTTTTCCATAATTAATAATTACTCTAACAGGTGATTATCAACATATTGCCTTAAATAAAAGCTAAAACTTTTATAAAATAATTAAACTAACAATTATTGTGATTTAAATATATGTAACCAAACTTATAACTATATTGCTAATAATCTTGATTAATTAGTCCAGGTTTTAAATTAATTAGGTTACGCTACCACATGCCAATACCAGCAATCCTATAACAAAACTGCCTAAAATATAACACTATTACAAACGTTACTACTAAAACCTTAACAGAAACTAAATATTCATCTGCAGAACACATCACTAAGGCCAGAAAGTAAAAATGGGTTTCTGTGAATAAAAGTCAGAAACTACTCGGGGTAGAGTTTACCCAAAGGTTGCACGAAGGAGTACCGAGGGGAGGCCTCGGACTCAGAACGACACCGGGATGACGAGCACGGACACGTGCGCGCACACGGGCAAACACGTGAGGAAAACACACGGCAACGGAGCACGCGCGGCAGACGACGGCGCCGGCGGAGGGCGCATGCGTGTGCTGGCGGGTTCTGGGCGACCGGCGGGCGACGGCCGGCTGGGGGCTGCGTCGGCGGGCTGGGGTGACCGTTGGTAGTCCGACGCGGGTCCGGGGCGAAGGTCAGCGGCCGGCGGGTACGGAAAAGGTGGGGGAGTGGGGTGTTGTTACGACAGAAACGTCGAGGGGAGTCCGACGGTGGTCGCGGCTTAGGAAACGGTGGAGTAGAGAGGAAATGTTGAAGGTTTGAAGAAGCTGGGAGAAAGGAAATGGGATGCTATGATGGTGAAGAAGTTTCTGTTCTGGGGTTACATAGAGATGGTGGAGAAGGGAGTGGACGCACAATTAGGATCGGGGAGTGAGACTCGATGAGTGGGGAAAGAAATGGGTTCGGATTGGGTTTAAGTTGTGGGCTAAACTCCTAGGCTTGGGTTAAGGGCCAATAAACAATATTAAATAAATAAATGAACACAACAAAATATGGGTCTTACAACCTTCCCTTCTTAGAAAATTTCGTCCTTGAAATTACAACCAAAATAATACAAGAGGAAAGGAAAAACACATACCTAAAATAGATGAGGATACTTCTCCCTCATCTCACCCTCTCGCTCCCAGGTAGCTTTGCTGGAAGAATGGTGACGCCAAGCTATCTTCACTAGAGGGATTACTGCACGTCGCAATCTCTTCTCCATGCGGTCGATGATCTCCACTGGTTGCTCTGGCACAGTAAGGCTAGGCCCAATCTCCAATTCTGAATGATCAACTACATGGCTTGGGTCTGGTACGTAACGCCTCAGCTGCGATACGTGGAAGACGTTGTGCACGCCTTCGAGACTGGAAGGTAGATCCACCTTGTATGCTACCTCTCTGATTCTGCTCAAACTTTGAAAGGACCGATGTAGCGGGGACTCAGCTTTCCAGCTTGGCCGAATCTGATTGTTCCCCTGGTAGGTGATATTTTGACAAAGACCTGATCTCCGGCCTCAAATTCCAAGGTTCGACGCCTGCTGTCCGCCCAATGCTTCTGGCGGCCCTGTGCAATCCTTAGTGCCTCCCTGATCATCTTCAACTTCTCGACCGCATCTGTAATCATCTCTGGCCCCAACAAGACTCGATCTCCAACATCGTCCCATGCTAGAGGGGTGCGACATCGACGTCCATATAAAGCTTCAAAAGGTGTCATCTGAATGTTGGCCTGGTAGTTGTTGTTGTAGGAGAACTCTACCAGGTGTAGGTGATCTTCCCAAGATCCACCGAACTGCGGGACGCATGATCTCAACATGTCCTCCAATGTCTGAATGGTCCGCTCTGACTGGCCGTCTGTCTGAGGGTGGTACATCGTGCTAAACTTCAGCTGCGTACCCAAGCTCTTCCGCAAGCTCTTCCAGTAATGCGAGGTTAACCGGGTATCCCTGTCGAATACGATGCTGACTGGAACTCCATACAATCTGTAAGTGTTCCGCATGTAAAGAGTTGCTAACTTTTTTCGTGGATAAACTAACCTTGAAAGGAATAAAATGGGCAGACTTGGTCAGTCTGTCAACTATCACCCATATAGCATCCTTCCCTCCTTGGGATCTGGGTAATCCTGTCACAAAATCCATAGTAATATCTTCTCATTTCCACTCCGAAATGTGAAGAGGTTGTAACAAACCTGCTGGTCTCTAGCGGTCTGCCTTCACCTGCTGGCAGATCAAACATCTAGAGACGAATTATGCCATGTCTCGCTTCATTCCAAGCCACCAAACATGAGTCCTCATGTCTTTGTACATCTTGTTAGCTCCGGGATGTATAGAATGCTGCGACTGGTGTGCCTCCTTCATCAGTTCATTCCTCAGTTTGCCAATAAGCACGCAAAGTCTCGTGCCATGCCTCAGAGCTCCATCTCCAGCTATAGAGAATCCTTCAAGTGTTCCAGCTAACACTTTGTCCCTTAGCTTGCACAGTATCTCATCCTGGAATTGAGTCTCCTTGACTCTGCTAATCAAACTAGACTCCACGCGTAGTTGCATCATAGGCGAGTCTACACCTGGTACAACTGCTTCTTTTCCAAGCTTCAGCATGATTTCCTTTGGTAGAACGATCTCCAAGCCTAGCTTCTCCATGTCTTCCAGCAAGTGACGGTTCTTTGTCAAAAACATAGCCATCGGGTACCTGCTAAGTGCATCAGCGACCACATTAGCCTTACCCGGGTGGTACTGCAGGTTGATGTCAAAATCTTTCATCAGCTCCAGCCATCGCCTCTGGCGCATGTTGAGCTCCTTCTGAGTGAAGACATATTTGAGACTCTTGTGGTCTGTGTATATGTCCACCTTCTCACCATAGAGATAATGCTTCCATAATTTCAAGGCGAAGATAACTGCTGCCAGCTCCAAGTCGGGTAGTTCTTCTCATGATTACGTAATTGCCGGAAAGCATAGGCAATTACTTTACCATGTTGCTGTAGTACACATCCCAATCCTTTACCCGAGGCATCACTGTAGATGGAAAATTCGTCTGATCCAGATGGTAACGTCAAGATGGGCGTTGTTGTCAGCTTTCTTTTCAGCTCCTCGAATGACGCCTGGCTCTTCAGTCCAAATAAACTCTTCATTTTTCCGGGTCAGCTTCGTCATAGGCTCCGCAATCCTTACGAAGTCCTTCACAAACTTCCGGTAGTATCCAGCTAGACCCAAAAAGCTCATGATCTCTGCAACTGAGCTGGAGGCTGTCCAAGATTCAACTGCTGCTATCTTCTTGGGGTCCACAGATACACCTTCTCCTGTGATAACATGACCAAGAAATTCCACCTTATCCAGGAAAAATTTACACTTGGACAACTTACCGTAGAGCTTCTCCTTCCTCAGAGTCTCCAAGACAATCCGCAGATGCTTTTCGTGCTCCTCATGGGTCTTTGAGTAAATCAGAATGTCATCGATGAAGATGACGACAAACTGGTCCAAGAACTCATGGAAGACCTTGTTCATGAGATTCATGAACACAGCTGGGGCATTGGTGAGACCGAAGGACATGACCAAGAATTCATACTGACCATACTTGGTGTTGAATGCCATCTTCGGGATATCCTCCTCTCGAACCTTGACCTGGTGGTATCATGATCTGAGGTCAATCTTTGAGAACACCCTTGCTCCACTCAGCTGATCGAACAGATCATCGATCCTGGACAAAGGGTACTTGTTCTTGATAGTGATGTTGTTCAGCGCCCGGTAATCAATTCACATTCGTACGGTTCCATCCTTCTTGGGTACGAACAAAACTGGTGCTCCCCAAGGTGAAGCTCCATCTCTGATAAATTCCTGGGCCTTCAGCTCATCAATCTGATCCTTCATCTCCTTGGCCTCCTTGGGGTTGACTCTGTAGCATCCTCGAGAAATAGAGGAAGAGCCGGGAACTAGGTCAATGGTAAACTCCACACTTCAATCTGGGGGTAAACCTGGGAGATTGTCGGGGAAGACGTCCAGGTATTCTGCTATCAAGGGATGAGGTGGTCCAGAATCTTCTGTGATGGAAGTGTAGAAAACTAATCACATGCTCTCAGGTGCTCGAGCTATCTCAAACTCTGGTCCTCCAGGTGGGCTAAAGATAACACAGCCCCGACGACAATCTATCAGGGCGTGTTGCTTGCTCAGCCAATCCATACCCAAAACTATATCATAGTTAGGGAGAGGCATAACAAGTAAGGGTGCTAGAAAGGTATGACCGAAAATGGTGATGGGACAGGTACAAGTCTCTGTGATAGGGATAGGCCCCCTCCAGTCATAACTCTACAAATTATCTTACTACACCCTACGTCTATATGATATGCAGCAACAAAATCTGAAGATATAAAGCTGTGCGATGCTCCATAATCAAATAGACATAAAGCTGGGTGTGAGTGTAATAAGATGGCACCTGCGATGACATCTCCTTCTAGCTCTGGTTCTGCCTTAGGCTCCTCAATGGCCAAGGTAAAAGCTTGCCCGGCCCTGTGCTGGTTGTACCGCTGCTGCTGGGAAGGAAGTGGACCCTTCTGCTGTCCAGGTCAAGCTCTGAATGCAGTGGGGCAGTCTCTGATCTGGTGGGTAGCAGACCCACAAGCAAGACTGTGGTCCAGTCTCTTCCTGCAGATATCTGATGAGTGTCCAGGCCTCTTACAGTAGATACAAGAGACAGTCTTCGGCTGATTTTGCTGGGGTGCCATATGGTGCTGCTGAAAGGGCTTGCTACTGGTGTTGGGCCTCTTGGAACTTCCCTGGTGATGGATGCTGGATCCAGCATGCTCTCTTTTGGTACGGTCGGCTGAACTGGCCTCTACATCTTGGGCCACCTTAAGCATCTTGTCGAACGTCTTAGCTCCGTTCGCAGCAACATAAGTGCGGATCTCCTCCCGTAATCCATGTCAAAACTTCTGAGCACGTTCCTCAGGGTCTGCAACGAGGCGGGGTACAAACCTGCTATGCCGATTGAACTCAGATACGTACTCCTCCAGAGTACGGTCTCCTTGCTTCAGGTCATGGAATTGCCTTCCCATGGCTTGTAGAGCAGCTTCTGGGAAGAACTTCCTCTTGAACTGCTTCTTGAAGGAACGCCAGGATGTTCATCCGGTCATAAATCTGGGCTCGCTCCGATAACATATGCTAGCAACATCTCAAAGCTGTAGAGCTACAGCCTCTACCATAAGTCCAGGTGGGATGCAAGCAACGCTGAGGAGTCGCTCCATGTCATCCAGTCACTCGTCCGCGTAGGTTAGACCTTCAGTCCCTTTGAAAGGCCGCGTACTCAAGTTCTTGAAACTCTCGATGTCTCCAACTTTCTCCTGAATTAAAGGACCGATACATCAACATCTATATTTCTCCAATAAAACATAAATTATCAATTCACTTTTCTCACCTTGGCAGTCCTTTTCTCTGTCTGTGATGTTTGCAACACTGCCATGGCGACATTGTGGGCATTCTCCATACCCTCCTTCATAATCGCGGTTTGCTCGCGATTCACTTCTGCTTGAGCCCTCTGGCCCTCAAGTACACCTCGTAGTAGACTTACAAGGTCAGCGTTGTCCACTGGTGCTAGTGGAGAAGCTAGAGAAATTGCTTCAACAGGTGGAGTTGCGGTCCTCGGAGGGATCGGCGCTGCTGCATGCACTGTGGAAGTGTAAGCAGCACGCGGAGGCCGTGCAGCGTGAGGGCGATCAGTAAGCTGCAACGGTGAGGGGTCTGCCTGAGCTTGAGTTGGAGTATGCTCAGAGGATGAATCCTCCTCAACAGCAGGCCCAGAACGAGTATCTCTACCCTTCGCCATCTGCGATCAGGTTTGGGTACAAACATAAGCAAGGGAGCCTAATAAACTTGTCACGACCCGCACCCTAAAGTAAGGGCACGAGAAGTGGGTACGTCCAGCCTACGCCGCAGTGTCGGCGGTAGAACGCTGTCCTAGGTCAATCATCTAACAGTATAAGGTACCTGTACAGTTTATACTCTCCGAATAGAGGTGACAAATAGAAAACAAACTCAATCACATCTAGGGTAGAAGAACGAAGAACAGATAGATAGTAACTCAAAGAGAACCATAGCATAGATGAAATAAGACTAAGTGTCTAAGATACATAACATCCAGAATGTCAACTCATAATACAATAAGTCTAAGAGTCTATACATCTCCACATCTCAAAATACAACACAGAATGTGAGACAAAAAGTAAATATAGAAAAGACTGCCTAGACTAAACTGGTCTAGACTACTGGAACATCCTCCTCAGCTGTAGGTGGAACCTGCTGAGGGTCCTCAATACAAGTATCATCTAGTCCTGCTCCATAATAGGTAGACACCAGGCCTCATCCTCATCCTCTGTAATATTTTCAACAGGTCCAATCAGGACGGGAACGAGCACAATACATCTCACGCAGTGCATATCAGGTTAGGAAATACGATACAGGCAATAGAGTAAGATACATGAACTGCTGAAAGGAAATATACGCTGTAAAAGAGATAGTTGTAATGAAATATCTACTGTATATAGAGAACTATGAGTGACTAGTGATGTAGAGCACAAGATAGGCATGTGAATGGCTAGAATTTATACATGACTATACTACTGAGTTTGTACATGACTACACTACTTTGGAATTATTCACATGTCCACTTCTACTCCCCCGTATCCCAATCAATACACAAGGATCTATACAGGTTACGTTATTGTACATGATATCACATGGGGCCCATGAAAGGGTGCACATGATAGTATACATGAGGCTCAGTAAACATGAGAGTACATGATCACATGAGTGTACATGAATAATGGAAGCATAGGAGTACATGATGATAGTGAAACACACATAACATGAAGTACCCGATGCTCCCGAAGGGGATAACATCTCATGTAAAGATCCATATAGTACCAATCCGTGTTACCAACGTGACAGCAACAAGTAAAGTAATCTAGAGCGAGAAGTAAAGCCTGAACAAGTATGAAACGGTCAGAGAATGTACTCGCCTGATAACTGAATGTCTGAAGAGGATATACTGCCTGAGGAGAGGTGTGTGGCTCCTAGTCAGAGCAACACAGGTCACAATGTATCCACAATGATAAAAATAAAGTGTACAATGCATACTACATGATTCTAGGTCAAACTGGTCAAAAGTCAACTCTTGGTCAACTCTAATAGTCAACTGGGTCACAGGAAGTCATACTAAGTCAAATAAGGTCAAACAGGATCAAATAAGGTCAAACAAGTTTAATCTAGGTTAAAGTCAACTCCTGGTCAACACTCTAATCAAAGTAGTCAAATACTAGTCAACATGATCAATCTGGATCAAGTCTAGATCAAACTTAGACCAACTAAGTCATTGGTCAAACAAAGACTAGTCGGTTAGGGTAATTAGGTCAAACATGGTCTGACTAGTTGAACTAGTCATTTATTAGGTTAATTAGGTCATGGTTTGACCAATAGTTGACTTTAGTCAACCATGGTCAACAATGGTCAACTCTAAGAGTCCACTAGTCCAAGTCAAGTCAATACTAGTCAAACTAGTTGATTTAGGTCATTCCTAGTTATTTCTAGGTGATCTAGGTCAACTTTGACCTAAAGTTGACTTTGGTCAACTTTCAGTCAACAAGGGTCAATATTGGGGTTTTGGGGTCATTAGGGCTAGCCCTAACCATAGGCCAATAACCCTGGCCATAGGCCAGTCTAGGTTTCCATATAAACCTATAACTAATAAGTCCCATATATATATATATATCTATATATATAGACATACACTATCTATATACCCAAAATCCATATTTGCATAACACAATCACACACCTATATATATATACACTGTTTTCTACATATATAAACCTAATACCATTTATAAATATATATATCATGTATATATATACAATACATATATATATAACTATATATATATCACACATATATATATAGTGAGACAAAGTGAGAGAGAGACTGAAACAGGGGGGGGGGGGTTTCAGTTTCAGAAAACTGAAACAACACACACACACACACATAACACATATACATACATATCTACATATATACATAACTACACCCACACACACCCAAATCTCCTCAAAC
This sequence comes from Iris pallida, assembly GCA_029216955.1. NCBI lineage: Eukaryota > Viridiplantae > Streptophyta > Magnoliopsida > Asparagales > Iridaceae > Iris > Iris pallida. Next base: position 60,185 of record JANAVB010009598.1, read on the forward strand.
TTGACCCACGCTCACACATACCTATATACTACACGTATACATACTAAAATACACTTGTACAATGGATTAAACATATCAAATTTGGTTTTAAAATTCGATTTTGCAAAATAGGAATAAACCCAAAACCTGGAAATTAAAACACTGTGCAGTGAAAAATAGGTAAACTCGATTTCACATACGAAATCGAGCTAGGACACGAATCTCTAGGTTGGTAATCGTGTCCCCTAGGATACTCTAGGTCTTAGGATACCTGACACAGGACCACGACACGACACGGCGTGTCAAAGTGATAAAAACTCCACTCGGGTAAACACTGGACACTGGGTTTACACACAGTGTCGTGCACGCGTGCACTTCGCTCTAGGACACGGCACACGTGTCTAGAAGTCTCGTGCACGTGTGGGTAGGTTCGCCTAGGGTTGGTCTAGGGTTTAGGTAGCCTGTATCGTGTCCACGTGTCCTCTGGACACGACACGAAGGCCGTATCAGTCGTGAAAACACGACTGATACGCACTGTTCTGCGCCGCGTCGTGCAGAGATGCACGTATCTCGTGCACACGACACGAGCCACGTGGAATCTCGTGCTCGTGTCCACGTGTAGCCCACATGATGGGCTACACTCTCGTGCAAACACGAGGTGTCATTGTGTCGTGTCCGCGCGACACGAGACGCGCGAAGTTGGTGTCTGTGCGTGTGTGCGTCCCAGTGTAGGACCAGTGCGCGTGTCCGTGTGTCCTCCACACGACATAAGGTGTCGTGAAACTTTGGGGGAGTGTGCGCAGACACTGCCCCCGTGTCCACACCAATTTTCACGTGTCCACGTCGTGTCTACAGTGAGTTATTAGTGTCGGGTAGCAGGGGATGAACAGTGTGTCTGTGCACTGTCAATACTCGAGTTCGTGTCCGATTTGGACACGAAAAGGGACACGATACGTGCTCAGTCAAGTGGGGTTAGGGTTAGCAAGTCCAGGGCTAGGTGTTTGTGTAAAAAGTTTTGCAAAAACTGAAAGTCCTCTCCTTTGAGGCATTTCACCAAACACAGAAATTCAAACATGGATACGTGTCCGATACGGACACCAAATTAATCCTAATTTTCACCAAACTAATCCTACAGTTCCCTAGTACCTAGATGCATGCAAATATGAAGAGAAAACACAATATTAACATGGTTTGAAGGCATTTACCTATTTGTGCAAAAATCAAGAAAACACCCAAGTAAGGGGGGGTGTTCTTCCACTTGGTGATGCCCGAAAGCTTCCAAATTCCTTGATAGCAGGCCCTAACTAGTACCCTCTAGTGTAGGGGAGTCCAATGCAAGAAACTAGAGGTGATTTGGATCAATATTGATCAAGTTATGGGTGTTTGATGAAAATGGGATTTTCTAGGATTTAAATTCATGTAAATTGATCATGAATTAATGTGAGGGGTTAATATAGGATGTGTGGGCTGCCAAGGGGGTGTTCTTGGCTGGTCATAGGAATGGGGGGGTGTCCTTGGGTTGCTTGCAAGCTAAGGGAAAGACTTTGGTGTAAAGGGTTTAGATATTTTGAGGTTTTTAAGGAAAATATCCTTAAAGTAAATATCATGATATTTATCCTACTTTAACCAATGCAAAATATCTATCCTCAAGCCTCTAGGTTAGTGGCTAACCTCTAGATTAGGGCTAAACTAGGTTAGGGGCTCTCATGACACTAATCAACTAATTAAACAATAATAAAAACACATAAATCTAAATAATTCCAAATAATTTCTAGAAATTTACCAAAATACCCTTTAGGCTAAAAATCACTAATTTGGTGTTCTAAGCCTATGGCTAAGCTCTCATGGGCATGGCAACTTCTAGGTTAGAGAAAACTAGGGTTTACACTAAGGTTTACTAACAAAGTCACAAAGTCATAAATCATGACTTAGCATGACTTTAGAATTGGTTTAACTTAACTAAAGTCACCAGAAAATCATACCATGACTAAAATACCACTAATAAATAATAAAAATAATAATTTTTCAAAAATCCCCAATTTTCAGAAACAGGGTGTTACAAGTCTACCCACCTTAAAATAATTTCGTCCTCGAAATTTAGATGGTCGTACTCCTTCTAGGTCAAACCTCCAACAATCAAGGACGAAGCCACTACCTAGGCAACATACAAGGTCAACAAGCAAAAATATGGGTAGTAGACCTATACTGGGTCATGTCCAAAAATTGGTTGGCAGTTTTAGGTCATAAGGTGTTCTTAAGTCAAATCGAAGCCAAAAGTAACTCCATGGGGTAAATCATGATGGGGCCTCGGGTCAGGAAAATCGTACTAAGCAAATGAAGCACACAATGGTATGCCTGAGTGGGACACTAAGGTCATGGGTGTAGTATGTCATGTCTAGGTCATGTATGTGAAGTCAGTTTTGAGAAAACAACTAGTCTTGTGCTCCAATTTAAAAGTCACGGTAATGTACCTACGATGATCATAAGTTAGAGTGGGAAAGGTCTATGGCCTAAATTGAACCAAAATCGTGATGAAATAGTGGTACCAGGGGGACAGGTTAAATGGAACAGTCTGTGGTCTCATCTAGGTGCACTAGTCATTCTAGATCAATACTGTCCTATGGTATCAAAACGTACAAGCAATCTAAGGTGTCCTAATTGGGAAGGTAAGGGAACAACAATCATCAAGGCTATAGGGTCGTCTACCACCCTATATGAAAATGGGTCATTAACAAGTGAGAAATCATTAAAGTTACCATTCCATAAAGTGGTAAAAGAAAATTGAAAATTTAGGCACAAACAATCACAATTAGATTTTTGTCTTGACACGATCTAAGTTGATCAATTTCAGGATAAATCGAGACTTGGGCAAGATGGAAAATCAATGAAATCGAGTACGAGCACGAGCATCCAATGATGAAGATCCAGGTCATGATAAATTTAACTCAACTGGATACGAATACGAGGTTCATAGGCGATTAAAATAATTCTAAGGAGAATTGTCAAGGCTGTTGTGGATAAGATTCTAGGGCAAGTTTAATTATGTCTCCATCCACGTAGATTAATATATGAAAAAGCGAACCAAAACGCAATAGGTTGATCAGACCATCATGCGCCGGTTCTGATTAGATAATATATTAGTGGGTGTACACCCAATAAAATATACCATGATCAAGCTCGAAAAGGATAAGCTTGTAAAACTTGAGGATAAATTTATAGCATAAGATATAAGTAAGGGTGGAATGATGAAGGAAGAGACATAGTCCAAGATTCTTAACCAATCGGGTCAAGCATTCAAGGTAAGATACAAGGTTAAGTATTTGAGGGTTCAAGCAGAACACCATCACATGCCAGGTCGAAAGAATTGAGCCAAGGTGGGTCTCTAATTGAAATAAGAATCAATTTGGTATCATGGTAGAGGTTATGGTTTAGCCATTTGACCAGAAAATCATATCAAGAAAATAGAGTACAAGGGGACGGGTTTTAGTGGGACATGGAATACCTACATGAAGGTAGGCTAGTCTAGGTCTTACATGTGAAGTTTGTTGGGAGGTAACAGCTAGTATTATACTCTGAATATCTAAGTCACGGTAAAGGACGTCCAATGGTCTAGAATAGAAAGTGGGAGTTCGAGACGTGACAAATTGATGCAAAAATTGAAGAAGATCAATTTAACTCATGAAATAAAATTAATCAGGAATCTAGTAAATAATTTAGGAACACAGTCCTAGGGATAGATAGGCTACTAGATGAATATAGTTAGGGTTCGATCAATCAAGGGTCAAGGTTAGAAGGTCTCAATAAAGTCTTGATTTGAGGAAATGTCGAGTAAGTCAGATTTGGGATACAGTCACATAGTTTGGTAGAAGGAGCTGAGCAAGATGCAAAATAGAGGGGACAGTTCTTTTCAATGAAAAGCAATTAGCAAGAGGATTAGATGGCAAGAAACAGATAAGAGTTTTCTCATAAATGTGATTGAGTACCTTAAAATAAAAGATATTAATCTAACACTAAGAAATTAAAATCAACAACTACAAAAAAAAAAATTTCAAAATCATCAACTAACACCAGGATTCAAAGTTCTACAGTGAATCCTTCAAAATCAAATTCAATCAAGGGAAAAGGAGTTTAAATCGTAATTTCAAATGAGATTCTCAAGGGTTATCCCAGGAATCTCTCAAAGTATCCTAGCAGTGATTGAGTATCCATTCTCTCTAAGCCGATTCATCAAATCCTATCGCAGGCTGTAGTGATACTCTAGTTCGAATACCACTACATAAACTCGACCTGCATGGGCCACCACTAAAAATGTGTCACGACCCGCACCCTAGAGTAAGGGCACGAGAAGTGGGTACGTCCAGCCTACGCCGCAGTGTCGGCGGTAGAACGCTGTCCTAGGTCAATCATCTAACAGTATAAGGTACCTGTACAGTTTATACTCTCCGAATAGAGGTGACAAATAGAAAACAAACTCAATCACATCTAGGGTAGAAGAACGAAGAACAGATAGATAGTAACTCAAAGAGAACTATAGCATAGATGAAATAAGACTAAGTGTCTAAGATACATAACATCCAGAATGTCAACTCATAATACAATAAGTCTAAGAGTCTATACATCTCCACATCTCAAAATACAACACAGAATGTGAGACAAAAAGTAAATATAGAAAAGACTGCCTAGACTAAACTGGTCTAGACTACTGGAACATCCTCCTCAGCTGTAGGTGGAACCTGCTGAGGGTCCTCAATACAAGTATCATCTAGTCCTGCTCCATAATAGGTAGACACCAGGCCTCATCCTCATCCTCTGTAATATTTTCAACAGGTCCAATCAGGACGGGAACGAGCACAATACATCTCACGCAGTGCATATCAGGTTAGGAAATACGATACAGGCAATAGAGTAAGATACATGAACTGCTGAAAGGAAATATACGCTGTAAAAGAGATAGTTGTAATGAAATATCTACTGTATATAGAGAACTATGAGTGACTAGTGATGTAGAGCACAAGATAGGCATGTGAATGGCTAGAATTTATACATGACTATACTACTGAGTTTGTACATGACTACACTACTTTGGAATTATTCACATGTCCACTTCTACTCCCCCGTACCCCAATCAATACACAAGGATCTATACAGGTTACGTTATTGTACATGATATCACATGGGGCCCATGAAAGGGTGCACATGATAGTATACATGAGGCTCAGTAAACATGAGAGTACATGATCACATGAGTGTACATGAATAATGGAAGCATAGGAGTACATGATGATAGTGAAACACACATAACATGAAGTACCCGATGCTCCCGAGGGGGATAACATCTCATGTAAAGATCCATATAGTACCAATCCGTGTTACCAACGTGACAGCAACAAGTAAAGTAATCTAGAGCGAGAAGTAAAGCCTGAACAAGTATGAAACGGTCAGAGAATGTACTCGCCTGATAACTGAATGTCTGAAGAGGATATACTGCCTGAGGAGAGGTGTGTGGCTCCTAGTCAGAGCAACACAGGTCACAATGTATCCACAATGATAAAAATAAAGTGTACAATGCATACTACATGATTCTAGGTCAAACTGGTCAAAAGTCAACTCTTGGTCAACTCTAATAGTCAACTGGGTCACAGGAAGTCATACTAAGTCAAATAAGGTCAAACAGGATCAAATAAGGTCAAACAAGTTTAATCTAGGTTAAAGTCAACTCCTGGTCAACACTCTAATCAAAGTAGTCAAATACTAGTCAACATGATCAATCTGGATCAAGTCTAGATCAAACTTAGACCAACTAAGTCATTGGTCAAACAAAGACTAGTCGGTTAGGGTAATTAGGTCAAACATGGTCTGACTAGTTGAACTAGTCATTTATTAGGTTAATTAGGTCATGGTTTGACCAATAGTTGACTTTAGTCAACCATGGTCAACAATGGTCAACTCTAAGAGTCCACTAGTCCAAGTCAAGTCAATACTAGTCAAACTAGTTGATTTAGGTCATTCCTAGTTATTTCTAGGTGATCTAGGTCAACTTTGACCTAAAGTTGACTTTGGTCAACTTTCAGTCAACAAGGGTCAATATTGGGGTTTTGGGGTCATTAGGGCTAGCCCTAACCATAGGCCAATAACCCTGGCCATAGGCCAGTCTAGGTTTCCATATAAACCTATAACTAATAAGTCCCATATATATATATATATCTATATATATAGACATACACTATCTATATACCCAAAATCCATATTTGCATAACACAATCACACACCTATATATATACACTGTTTTCTACATATATAAACCTAATACCATTTATAAATATATATATCATGTATATATACAATACATATATATATAACTATATATATCACACATATATATATAGTGAGACAAAGTGAGAGAGAGACTGAAACAGGGGGGGGGGGTTTCAGTTTCAGAAAACTGAAACAACACACACACACACACATAACACATATACATACATATCTACATATATACATAACTACACCCACACACACCCAAATCTCCTCAAACTTGACCCACGCTCACACATACCTATATACTACACGTATACATACTAAAATACACTTGTACAATGGATTAAACATATCAAATTTGGTTTTAAAATTCGATTTTGCAAAATAGGAATAAACCCAAAACCTGGAAATTAAAACACTGTGCAGTGAAAAATAGGTAAACTCGATTTCACATACGAAATCGAGCTAGGACACGAATCTCTAGGTTGGTAATCGTGTCCCCTAGGATACTCTAGGTCTTAGGATACCTGACACAGGACCACGACACGACACGGCGTGTCAAAGTGATAAAAACTCCACTCGGGTAAACACTGGACACTGGGTTTACACACAGTGTCGTGCACGCGTGCACTTCGCTCTAGGACACGGCACACGTGTCTAGAAGTCTCGTGCACGTGTGGGTAGGTTCGCCTAGGGTTGGTCTAGGGTTTAGGTAGCCTGTATCGTGTCCACGTGTCCTCTGGACACGACACGAAGGCCGTATCAGTCGTGAAAACACGACTGATACGCACTGTTCTGCGCCGCGTCGTGCAGAGATGCACGTATCTCGTGCACACGACACGAGCCACGTGGAATCTCGTGCTCGTGTCCACGTGTAGCCCACATGATGGGCTACACTCTCGTGCAAACACGAGGTGTCATTGTGTCGTGTCCGCGCGACACGAGACGCGCGAAGTTGGTGTCTGTGCGTGTGTGCGTCCCAGTGTAGGACCAGTGCGCGTGTCCGTGTGTCCTCCACACGACACAAGGTGTCGTGAAACTTTGGGGGAGTGTGCGCAGACACTGCCCCCGTGTCCACACCAATTTTCACGTGTCCACGTCGTGTCTACAGTGAGTTATTAGTGTCGGGTAGCAGGGGATGAACAGTGTGTCTGTGCACTGTCAATACTCGAGTTCGTGTCCGATTTGGACACGAAAAGGGACACGATACGTGCTCAGTCAAGTGGGGTTAGGGTTAGCAAGTCCAGGGCTAGGTGTTTGTGTAAAAAGTTTTGCAAAAACTGAAAGTCCTCTCCTTTGAGGCATTTCACCAAACACAGAAATTCAAACATGGATACGTGTCCGATACGGACACCAAATTAATCCTAATTTTCACCAAACTAATCCTACAGTTCCCTAGTACCTAGATGCATGCAAATATGAAGAGAAAACACAATATTAACATGGTTTGAAGGCATTTACCTATTTGTGCAAAAATCAAGAAAACACCCAAGTAAGGGGGGGTGTTCTTCCACTTGGTGATGCCCGAAAGCTTCCAAATTCCTTGATAGCAGGCCCTAACTAGTACCCTCTAGTGTAGGGGAGTCCAATGCAAGAAACTAGAGGTGATTTGGATCAATATTGATCAAGTTATGGGTGTTTGATGAAAATGGGATTTTCTAGGATTTAAATTCATGTAAATTGATCATGAATTAATGTGAGGGGTTAATATAGGATGTGTGGGCTGCCAAGGGGGTGTTCTTGGCTGGTCATAGGAATGGGGGGGTGTCCTTGGGTTGCTTGCAAGCTAAGGGAAAGACTTTGGTGTAAAGGGTTTAGATATTTTGAGGTTTTTAAGGAAAATATCCTTAAAGTAAATATCATGATATTTATCCTACTTTAACCAATGCAAAATATCTATCCTCAAGCCTCTAGGTTAGTGGCTAACCTCTAGATTAGGGCTAAACTAGGTTAGGGGCTCTCATGACACTAATCAACTAATTAAACAATAATAAAAACACATAAATCTAAATAATTCCAAATAATTTCTAGAAATTTACCAAAATACCCTTTAGGCTAAAAATCACTAATTTGGTGTTCTAAGCCTATGGCTAAGCTCTCATGGGCATGGCAACTTCTAGGTTAGAGAAAACTAGGGTTTACACTAAGGTTTACTAACAAAGTCACAAAGTCATAAATCATGACTTAGCATGACTTTAGAATTGGTTTAACTTAACTAAAGTCACCAGAAAATCATACCATGACTAAAATACCACTAATAAATAATAAAAATAATAATTTTTCAAAAATCCCCAATTTTCAGAAACAGGGTGTTACAAAACTATAAGCAAGCAAAAATAGTTATTAAAGTATATACTTTCGGTCCTATAATTTAACAGGGTAAATGTCCTCTAGGTGTTCTATGTTGTTTCTAAGTTTGTTTTTCTAAGGTCTCAACTAAACCTAGGTCAAGTCACAGAACTGCGTAATGGTCTAGACTAAGTTGACTAGACCAGCTTACAGAATGGACCTGTATGGGCCACCACTAAAAACATGTCACGACCCGTCCTAAATAATCTGGGTCTAGTCGGATCATGCCCAGCCTGCACCGTTGTGAGACGACGTCAGTAAGCTGTATCAAGTAGTGAAACACAAACATGCAGAAGATCTAACGGAAATAAAATATTTTATTGAATTGAAAGTGAGTCTGAAAGTAACCACCATTAATAACAACATTTAAAAGAAAATTCATTTATTACATTGTTTAAAAAAGAAAGTGCTAATCCAACAGCTAAGATTCTGGGGTTCCTGGTTCAGCCTCTGCGAGACCCGAGTCTGTCCCGTAGAAAGTACAGTAGGGCAGCTCCTCTTCGTCACAGTCACCTAAAAATGTTGTCTCCAGTCAGGAGGGAGCAAGTAACATACCACATCCACAACTAGCATTCCTAAGATAATAACTAAATGGAAAAATACGAGACATTTATGAAACATTATAATTTTGTATCTAGAAATAGTAAAATGAGACTAGCAAGTGTGAAAAAGATCAATGTCATGCATGATGTAATACTAGGCTAGTGTTTGAGTATATAACAGGACCTGTGACCGGCTGGTGAGGCAATTTGTATACTAATGTTTTGGCCGAAACGAAATAGTATACGGTACGGCTCAACCTACGGTGAGGTTGGGGTTAGCGCAGACGAGAAACGAGCAAGTTTTGGCTTTGGTCACAGACGTTATACTACTCCCCAAGCAATCCCCAAGCAATGAGTCAATGAATCAATAGTCAAATAATTCGACATGTCAAGATAGCCATCCAGCCATCTATCTTCCTACGTAGAGTCCGAGAGGGAACCACGGTGATTCAGTGTAACTAGACTCATGTAATCAATGTTTGTATAACATTTAATTATTAAAATGGAAACACAAGTATGGAGTAAATATGAAAACTTGTCTCAAAGTATTTCCTGACTTGACAGCAACCAGAACGTGACTGCTAGGGTTTACAGATCAGAACCTACAAGATCGTAACGCCAGTTTTAGTAACCAGAATTACTCCCTAATTCTAAGGTACAAACTAGGTTAAGCTTACAGGTTGGTGATCCTAGTAGAAATCATTTATACATAAAATAGGTTTTGTTACATATCTAATAATTGACAAATAATCGTTTTAACTGAAATATAGGTTTTGTCAAAAAAAAAAAATAAAGATTTAGAAAATGACTTTAAATTGTATTTCTTAGAGATTAATAAATCTTAGGAAATTAGATTTATCTAACTAATATTTTAAAATAGAAATTATACCGAACATTTATTAATAAAACGATTTTGCTTAGAAAATACCTTTTTAACCATTTTTCGTAAATTAGAGAGAAAATAACTTCTTAAATATTAAAGTAGAACTTTTGCATAAAAGTACTTCTACATAAAATACGGTTTTCTTGCCAAAATAACGATGTTTGAATTAATATAAACATTTTTTATTATTAACACTAAATAGTAATCTTTTTACCGAAATTAATTATTTTAACAGAAAAACTCATTTATGGAAAATAATAACTTTTCTATTATTATTCTAATTATCGAAATCTTTTGGTATAAACACGTATTTTAAGAATGTATAAATTAAAAAGTAAATGGCAAGTATTATTACAATATCACAACCGAAATCTTTTTCCATATTTAATAATAACTCTAACAGGTGATTATCAACATATTGCCTTAAATAAAAGCTAAAATTTTTATAAAATAATTAAACTAACAATTACTGTGATTTAAATATATGTAACCAAACTTATAACTATATTGCTAATAATCTTGATTAATTAGTCCAGGTTTTAAATTAATTAGGTTATGCTACCACATGCCAATACCAGCAATCCTATAACAAAACTGCTTAAAATATAACCCTATTACAAACGTTACTACTAAAACCTTAACAGAAACTAAATATTCATCTGCAGAACACATCACTAAGGCCAGAAAGTACAAATGGGTTTCTGTGAATAAAAGTCAGAAACTACTCGGGGTAGAGTTTACCCAAAGGTTGCACGAAGGAGTACCGAGGGGAGGCCTCGGACTCGGAACGACACAGGGATGACGAACACGGACACGTGCGCGCGCACGGGCGAACACGTGAGGAAAATACGTGACGACGGAGCACGCGCGGAAGACGATGGCGTCGGCGGAGGGCGCGGCGTGTGCTGGCAGGTCCTGGGCGACCGGCAGGCGGGCGGCGGCCGGCTGGGGGCTGCGCCGGCGGGCTGGGGTGGCCACTGGTGGTTCGGCACGGGTCCAGGGAGGAGGTCAGCGGCCGACGGGTACGAAAAAGTTGGGGGAGTGGGGTGTTGTTACGACAGGAACGTCGAGGGGAGTCCGACGGTGGTCGCGGCTTGGGAAACGGTAGAGTAGGGAGGAAATGGTGAAGGTTTGAAGAAGGTGGGAGAAAGGAAATGGGATGCTGTGATGGTGGAGAAGTTTTTGTTCTGGGGTTACATAGAGATGGTGGAGAAGGGGGTGGGCGCACAATTAGGATCGGAGAGTGAGACTCGGTGAGTGGGGAAAGGAATGGGTTTGGTTTGGGTTTAAGTTATGGGCTAAACTCCTGGGCTTGGGTTAAGGGCCAACAAACAATATTAAATAAATAAATGAACACAACAAAATATGGGTCTTACAGTGACCGTTAGACGGGGGTTGGTTTTGATCAGGTGGGTTGGCAAACGCTTCTGCACGCGCCCAACAATTTGATTTATTTTTCTGTACAATTAGGGATTATCTCGATGGTATTTGAAGGAATTGTGATTGATTTGGTTCTAATTATGGTGTAGAGTTGTAGTTAATTTTCGTTTCAATATTTAGAATTTATCAATCATTATTTATTTATTAGTAACTATCATTATTTATTTAGTTATATTGTTTGAAACTTAGGGTCTGCTTGGATTGAGGGTTAAGAGAGTTAAGTGAAGTGAGGGAGAAATAAAATCATGCTTAGTTTGAAGGTGAGGGTTTAGGAGTGAGAGTTACAGAGGGTTAAGTAAGGGTTTATTTTACCCTCTTTTGTCCATTTTTTTACCCTCCCAAATCAGAGGGTTAACGAGGGTGATTGAGGAGTTTTGTTTAAAAAGTCATAAATACCCTTTATTTGTTTTATAAAATATCATGATTTTTTTCCTCTATTTTTTTTCTCAACATGTTAATCCGTAGTTTCATATTTTGTGAAGATATTTTGACAAGTTCTAATTAAAATTTCAATCAAATTTAATTTTATGACATATGTAATAAGGTTATTTTGGTAACTATCATAGTTTAGGCAAATTATATGGGCACATCAAAATATGATCATGGCTAGCCCAAAAATTTTTATTTTCACAAGGCTAGCCCAATTTTTTGATCTTGGCTGTCCCAAATTTCTCCCCCCCCCCCCCCCCGAAACCCATTATTTCTCCTTCATTTACAAAATTCCTTCTCACTCTTCCAAAACCCTCACCCCTCTCTTCTTGAGTTTTGAAGTTTTGAAGAAGAAATTACAAAACCCTAAGAACAAGAAAAATCCTCTTCTCCTCCACCATCCTCCTCTTTTGAAGAAGAACGATGGCACCGAAGAATAGGCTAGCCATGATTAAATTTTTAAAAAAAATGAAACCCTAGAAATTATCCATTATTTCTAAAAAAAATCTCATCTGAAACCCTAGAATTGTTTGTTTAAATGATCTCGTGTGCATTATGTTTCATTCTTTGTTTTAATTGTAAGTATTTTATTAGAAATTAAAGTCTTTTAAATAAAAATCTAGCATTCACGAATTGAGAAAATCTGTATCGACATGGACTGTCCAACCATCTGGCAGTCCAGTCTGTATGGTGGACTGCCAGAAGAATGGGCAGTCCTAAGGCAGAGCCTGTTTAACAAAGGATTGTCCATTCTTCTGACAGTCCAACATACAGACTGGACTGCCAGATAGTTGGACAGTCCAAAGTTACACATGCTGTGAGTTTGACTGCACATTCTTCTGGCAGTCCAACATACCGTTAGGACTGCCAGAAAAATGGGCAGTCCTTTGTTTCACATGCTGTGACTTAGGACTGTCCAGTTTTCTGGCAGTCCATTCAGTTTGTAGGACTGCCAGAAAATTGGACAGTCCTTGTTTACACTAGTTGAACAACAATATTATGGTTTCCACCAATATTAGGGTTTGTGCATTATGAGGAGCCTTTGGGTGCCATCAAAATTAGAAATGAGAAGAAAATTAGGGTTTAATTTTTGGATGTTTTCTTCTCATTTTCTTCTTCTCCGTCAATTGAAAATCGAAATTCGAAATGGGAAGAAAATTAGGGTTTAAATCCCATTATACTTGGAGATAGTGAGAATGAGTTGAGAAAGAAAATTAGGGTTTAAACCCCATCAAAATTCTCATTTTTGTTGTTTTTGTTCTTCTTATTCCTCTTCTTTTTCTTGTTCTTCTTCTTTTTCTTGGATGAGTTGAGGAAGAAGAAGAGCAAAATTAGAAGAAAAAAAAATAACTTTTATACCAAAGAGTGGGATAGCCATGATCACTTTCTTCAATGGCAAACTTGTAAATAAACCAAAGTTCAAAATTGGCTAGCCATGATCAAATTTTGATGTGTCCATAAATAAAATTTTATGTATTGACTCTACTCTCCCTCGCTTAACTCCTCCTCATTTAATCCCACTTAACTCTGCTTATTTTTTTTTTTCCCCTCAATCCAAGCAGACCCTTAGTTTCAGAAGAAGAAAACAAGGTACAAGGAAAAGGTAGGTTAGACAAACAATGTTGAGCCTTATAGTAATTGGATAGAGAGAAGATTGTCCCCACACATTTTTTAGCTAGCCTTGCAATTTGGTGTTTAATTTTATCGTCAATGCTCACTGTTTTTGAACGACTTAGCCCACAAAAGTAACTAAGAAATGATGCTTGGCTAGCTAAAAATGTTTCTAAGAAGTGTGGCATAATCTTAAGTTTCTAAAATAGATACAAATATTATGAAACAAAACAACAAATTTCAGAGGAGTGCGTGTGACACGAGAAACTTTAATAATAGATAAGAGTATAAATTACCAAACTTAAGTTTCTAAAATAGTGATCTTTATTTTTCTTAAGTGTCAATACCTTGAAAGGAAGTTGAAAATGTTTGGTTGGATGTAATTTTGCTGTGTGTGTCAGGATATTTCATTATGTTTGTAACTCTGGCATAATAATTTGGTCAAGCTCAACATGACATGGTGAGACATCTTTTTAGATGGTTTCATGCATACAATCATTAATTCCTACAAATTCGTAGGACAACTGTTGATAATCCATGAGGAAATATCCAGAAATGTCACTATCCACTAGGCCTCATTTGGTTCGCGGAATGGAAGGGAAAGGAAATCAATTCCTTGTCATTTTCTTTCCTTTGGGAAACTTTAATTCCTATTGATTTTCCTTTCCGATGTTTGGGCAATGCCAAGAAATTTGGAAAGGAAAGTGAATACTTCAATGTGGGAAAGTGATTCCTTCTTTGGATGGATGGAATCACTTTCCCCCCTAATTTCTCTTCTATTGGGAATCACTTTCCTTTCCTCCTCAATTCCTTGGACGTCCAAACATAGGAAAGTAATCACTTTCCTTTCCCAACCGGAAGATTCCGCCAACCAAACGAGGCTAGAATCATTTTGCTTCCTTGACCGATCAAAGCCAACACTCACCAAGATAAAATTTTGAACCTTCAAGATTTGTATATATCTATATGGAATTATATCTTAGTTTCTATATTTAAATACTTTTTAAAATATTTTCATGCAACCTCCATGTAACTCTTTCCTTCAAAATGACATTGACAATTAAAAAAATAAAAATAAAACCTCAATCTAATACTTTTGTACGAGTGAGGATTTTTCAACAATGTTTTTTCGGGTGACATTACCGAATATCTTGATAAAGTATATGCAATAAATGTCATGTAAAACTAATGTTTGGTTAGTAAAGTTGATGCTTGCAAATAAATTTGGATAAATCTAATTGCTTAACAACAAATTGACTTATACCTCCAAATTTCAATTTTTTTGATAAAGCTTAATACTTCAAATTAGTAGTTTTGTCAGATGAGTGATTTTATATTGGAAAATCAATATTTCTGTTCAATAAGATTTATTGGATGTTTTATCAACATTTCTCACATAAAAAAACACCTTATCGAACAATAATAATTTCTTTCTTAAATAAGATGGTAAAATAAGTTTAGTTGTACATTATCTTTGCTACATAAAATGGTACCAACATTTGTAAAATGCGTCGCACACGCATTGCGTGTGCTATGCCACTAGTAAATTCTAATAAAATATTAACATATCTATAACATATCATAATTAAAATATAAACATATATATAACAAATCTTAATTGTTTTTCAACAATATCAAGAAAATTTTGTATTTTTTTTTATGTGTAACACACGTAAATTTACTAGTGATAATAAAATATATACAAAAATAGTGTCAATTTCGGAGCCTTTATCGACCCAAAACACAATCTAACGGATCGTGTACGATGGTCGGCCCAATTAACTTAAGATCCATCAATGAAAAGTGAAATGTGGGCCCATCAATGACAAGTGAAATGGCCCGAGGCCTGAGCTCAAAATGATAACCTTAGGGAGGGGAACAATATTTACCTTTTGTTTTCTTTTAGCACAAAATAGGGTCAAAGCTCATTTTATGTATTTCGGTATAGAAACCTCCTCTAATGTTGGAATTGGTACAGGTTATATGTATTATTTTTGATTTTTTTAATATTTTTTAAAACGACACCCAAAGTTGTTTGTTAACATGAGATTCTATTTTCTTATTTAGAAACTAGTTCATTTCCAGAGAAGCTTATAAAAGTAGGGGTGGCTTCTTTCATAACTGCTTATACTATTTGGAAAATAGAAGCAATACAAAAACATGCATAAGAGAACTAAGTATTTTCCCATATAGATTGTTACCTAAAAGATCTACCTCTTGATTGGCTCTTAATGTCCTAAAACTAGTATTTTGTCGTATGGGTTCGTACTTGTATTGTAAGTATTCTAAAGAATTGTATCAATAATTTCACATCACTAGTCAAAATATCGATTTACCAATTAACTTTTTCATCAACTTCTACAAGTCCACATCAAGACAACATGTCGAAGAACGATTCTTCTATAAAAATACAGACTACAATATCACATATTTAGAACATCTCACAAGTTAGGATGATAAACGTGCGGGAGCCATTCGACAAAAACAATCGATTTTATTCCTGATATGAAAAATGTTATATTAGATATTCTTTTAGATGTTGTTTGGATACTTGTAATTGCCATGAAGTGTGAAAGTGAAATTGTTCCTGAAACTGGCATGCACATGCATAAAAGATGTTACTAAATATTTTTTGGATACATTACATTTTATCTGATGGAAGTGCCAAATTTGCAATTTTATTTTTTGGTGTTTAGATACATATAAAGCGTGAAATTGACTTCTCGTCGCTTGAAATTGGCATGCACATGACCAAAAGACGAGTTAAGAGAAAACTTTTTGGATATGTTACATTTTGTCTAATGAACATTCCAAAATTCATCAAGTATGGAAGTGACATCTTGTTTCTGAAAAAATGGCGTTCACATACACAAAGGAAGTGTCATAAAAAAAGTGTTTGGATAGAATTATTTTGTCTAATAGAAGTGCAAAAAGTCACAAAAATAATTCATTGAACCTATATGTAACTTTTTTAAAAATTTATGTTTATAAACTATAGTAATCAAGAAAATAAATCAGCTTAATAAACCACAATGCACAGCCTTTTTATTTATTTCTAACCAAAAAAGTAGGGAACAATTTATAAAGTTAATAAAAAGGAAGAAAAAGAAAATAATAACAGTACCAAGGAAGAAAAAAAGAAGAAGAAAAAAATCCATTGAACTCGCATCCATCCGTCCATTTCAATGATTTGGGAGGACATGAAGTATAAAAAATGTCGTGCCATCCCACTTCCTATCAATTTTCAACTTCCATCCAAACATTTATGCATACGCACAAAAAAGATAATGACACTTTCAATCCACTTCATAGCACATCTTACGAACCAAATACTGTCATATTACATGCACACTGTCGGGACTTTCACCTTATATCAAACATTTGAAAGTGCCATTTTCGCCAAAAATGACACTTTCAAAGCACTTTTTATGTCAGTTACTATGAACCAAACAGCCCCTTAAAGAACTTCATCAAGATATGAATCAACCAGCAATCCTCGCCCACAAAAATACCATAAAAGAAAATTTCATAAATATAAGAAGGCCATGCAAACCAAACGAAATCACATGAATTGTGCTACCATGAGACCTCTCAATGTTACAAACTTAAATATGGAATGTAGATTGACATGTCCCCAAGAATGAGTGAACCTCATAGGAAAGAAGTCTCTGGTGGTTCAATAGCGATAACAACAAGCAGAAAACTTAAAAAGAAAAGAAAAAAAATCAGAAAATATTTTGTACCAAGAAAGTAGACAGATTACAAGAGCTCCAATTCCCCGCTGCTCTACAAATATTAGCAATGATCACTACTCCACTTCAGCCAAATAGTCATCGATTTCAGCAGGTGCAAGTACTCTGCAACACGGGGCAAAACAAACACAATTATCAACTTCGTCTTGAAACTTTTCTTTCCAAATATACCATTGCATATATTTACTAATTAAAATTATCCATTAAAGTTAATAGGAGCAGCTAAGTAATTATAGAAGGTGTTCTTTTGTCTTCTTAAATAATCTTGCAGGCAATAATATATATAATAATAATATGATAATATATAATAATAAATTTAGAATAATCAAGGCAGATGTTTTTTGGTCATTCTAAGTAGTCTTAATAAATATTAAAATAGTTGAGACAATTGTTTTTTAGTCTTCCTAATAATAATCTATACAATTCGTACGACGCACGTGCATATATACTAGTCTTATATCTTATATATAATCTATTCTACTATATAATGCCAAAAGTTAGACTTCACCGTGAAATTTTTTTTCCAAAAATACCCTTACATGTCTATTCCAATACAAAAAATAATATATTCTATCTATTCTACTATATAATGCCAAAACTTAGGCTTCACCGTGGGACTATTTTTTTCCTCAAAAAATACCTTTGCATGTCTATTCCAATACAAAAAAATAATATATTCTACTAGGGATAGTTAGATACTTACAATGTTTAGTTTTTAGTATTTCAATATATTAGTTTTGTCTTTTGCTCTTTTCAAGTATATACAAAGTTAATTAAAAGATAACTTTGAGTGTCTTTTGCTCTTTTCAAGTACATATAAATTAAGTTAATTAGAAGACAATAAAATACGTGCAACGCACGTGCATATATACTAGTATTATATAATAAGAAAAGCTCTACTCTTCACCGTGAAACTTTCATGTTCCAAAGATGCCCTTCTCTAACCTTATATATATATATATATATATATATATATATATATATATATATATATGGAAAAAAGGTAAATTTTATTCCAAAGCAATGCAATAATCGTACAACATACAATCAAAGTGGGACTCCCACTCTTCAAATTCCCAGAGCATTTACATCAAATTCGATGTTATGTAGAATGCCCACTGGAGGGATGACCAGTCCCTCAAATATCCGACGGTTTCACTCCCGCCAGACATGCCAAACTGAAGCAGCCAGACGAACTCTGGCGGTCCGGAACCAGTCCTCCCCTCGACCTCTACTATCCCGGATCACCGTGATGATGTCCCCAATACCCTTCCCGGAGTCGCATCCTCCCAACACTCTACTCTGCTCCTTCCAGATCTGCCAAGTCAGGTCACACTAGAAGAAGATGTGTCTAATAGATTCTTGCTCCAGACTGCAAAGCACACACTTGGGATCTGGAACCGACATTCCAAATGAACTCAAACGATCCCTAGTCAAAAGACGACCCAGAAGAAGCTTGTAGATACAAAGCTGCATCTTCCTGGCCAGACCCTTGCACCATACGAACCCGTAGTCAGGACTCTAAGGAAAGGTGCGCCGGATGAGATTGTAGCAACTCCAAAATTGGAACTCCCCAGTTTCCGGAGACGCTCCAGTCGGCTCCCAAATCCACCGATCAGCAGGCAAGTCCGGATCAATGGCAATAGTACTAATGATCCCACCCAGCTCCACGGTAAATCGATAAGACTCCGGCCTCCACTCCCCGTCGTGAATGATCTGACTACACGTCAGACCCCGCCTGTCCTCCTGATGTGTCTGGGCCCCCCTGATGTCCAATAGCGAGCGCCGATCTATCCAAGGGTCCCGCCAGAGGTCCGTTCCAGACCCATCCTTCATGACCTTCCTAGCAGATTTAAGAATCCTCCTGTGTCTCAAGACAGTCTTGAACGTGACGGAGTAATTGTTGTCAGTAGCACACGTCCAAAAGTTGTCCTGCTTCACGTATCTGCTTTGCATCCAGTCAGCCCAGAGAGACACCCCGTTGATGAATCTCCATGCCAGCTTAAGCGCGGAGGCTTCCCTAATCTCCAGTAACGGCCTAAGCCCCACTCCTCCCTCCTTCCTGGGACGACAGAGCTGCTCCCAGGAGATCGCATGCATACCCCCCCCCCCCGCCAAATGAAATCTGCACAGATCCGATCCACTTTCCTAACAGTGGCAATAGGAAGGAGGATGGATTGCAGCCAGAAATGAGCTACAGCCGTAATCACCGATCTGACCAGCTCGATGCGTCCTCCAAATGACAATCCAGCGGCTTGCCAACCTTCCACTCTCCTTTGGACGTACTCCACCAAACTATGGTGGTCCTGATCCCGTGCATAGTTGACCGTGAGAGGTACTCCTAAGTAGCGCACCGGAAGATCACTCCTCTCGATACCCAGCACGTCAGCCCGCTCCTCCTTCTGGGGACATAGGGAGCTGAAGTACACCCGGCTCTTCTCCCTATTCAACTGAAGTCCCGAGAGGGAATGTAACTCTCCCATAATCTCTGCAAGCGTCTGCATACCCTCCGTCGATGGCTGGATGAACACCAAGAGATCATCAGCATATATGAGGTGGGTGACTGGGGATCCACCCTCCGGAACAATGGGACCAGCCTCCCTCGGTGCACTGCTAAATCCATCAGGCAAGTGAAGTATTCCATAACAAGCATGAACAGGTAAGGAGACAGGGGGTCACCTTGCCTAAGTTCACGATTGCTCTGGAAGTATCCATAGGGAATGCCCTGGATAAGGACAAAGAAAGTGGGGAACGTGATGCACTCCCGAATCAGTGCAACCCACTGGTCCCCAAAACCCATGGCAGACATCAGATGACAGAGGAAGTCTCGGTTGACCATGTCATACGCCTTCCTCAGGTCCAGTTTCACGCATGCCTTCTCCCCTCCGGATTTGCTAAAGCCCCTTACCATCTCATGAGCCAGGAGGCTGTGCTCAGCAATCGACCTCCCCTTGATAAACGCAGCCTGGTTCGGAGATACCAAGTCCTGCATGATCCTCTCCATCCGCCGGCACATAAGGTGCGTAATTATCTTATAAAGATAATTACAACACGCAACAGGTCTGAAGTCCGCCAGCGCTGTCGCTCCCTCCTTCTTAGGCACCAAGGTCAGGAAGGTGTGGTTCAGCTCTTTCAGCAGCTTCCCTTTGGTGAAGAATTCATGTACCACCTCCAAGACCTGGTGCTTCAGAGTGTCCCAGTGGCATTTGTAGAACCCACTGCTAAAACCATCCGGTCCGGGAGCCTTGTTGGGATCCGCCAGCTTGACAATAGCTTCCACCTCCTCCAAAATAACAGGGGCAAGAAGAATGTTATTCCCATACGGAGTCACCAATCTCTTCGTAACTATCTCTGGGAACACAGACAGATAGTCAGTCTGGAAATATAGCTCAGAGTAGTACCTGACCGCCTCGTCCTGGATCGCAGCCGGCTCCCCCACAAGATTGCCATCCACATCCAGAAGCTGGGAGATATGATTCATATGATGTATGGTCCGGATGACATCATAGAAAAACTTGGAGCAACGGTCGCCGCCCTTGAGCCAGAAGCATTTGGCACGCTGAGCCGTGCTAATCTCCTTCTGCAGCCGCAAGATGTTGACTTCTTCGATCAGCTCCTTCTCTCTTGCCGCCAGGTCCCCATTGAGCATGTCAGCTTGCATGTCTTGCTGGATAGCCCGCAACTCTACCTCCTTATCTTCTAAGAAAGACTTAGGCAACCCCTTCACCCATCTCCGAAGAACCTTCTTCGTGGCCTTGAGACGACGTACCAAGCGAAACTGAGCCGTCCCCTCCTGTCCGCTAGTAAGCCCCTCTGAGACAGCCTCCAGGTAGCCCTCCGAGAGATACCAACTGTTGTTGTACCTAAAAGGACGGGACTTCCCAGGAGACCGAGAAGTGAAGCCAACTCGGATTGGGGAATGATCGCTCGTCCCAGCAGCCAGGCCCTCCGCCAAAGTGTTGGAGAAATGTCGGAACCATTCCCCATTACCCAGAGCTCGATCAAGCTGGCACGCAACCCTGTTCCGGATCGCTTTGTTATGCCAAGTCCAGATGAAGCCTGAGCGAGACAATCCCTGGAGCCCCGCCTGGAGGAGGCATCTCTGAAAATCATATAGGATAGAGTCTGGAACTGGGCGACCGCCCACCTTATCCCCTCGGTGCAGAAGGACATTGAAGTTCTCGATCATAAGAAGAGGGAGGGACGACGAATCTGCAACAGCTGCGACACGGGAGATGTCGCTCCACAGGGACTCCCTTCTCCGTCTGTCGTTGTGGCCGTAGACCGCCCCCAGTAAGAACCGAAAGTCACCCTTGTTCGAGAAGGAGATGGAAATCACCTGCTCCGTCATCAAGATCAAGTCTCCATCCCAGCTCTTCGAGTTCCATCTAATCCAGATCCTGGCCATGTCACACAGAACCAGGTTGTGCAGTTGGGCCCAATGGGATGGGGTCCGCCGAGCAAGAGTCTTTTCACCTTTAATCTTGGTTTCTAATAGAACAGAGATGTCACATTTCTCTCTGAGCAGCACCCCACAAATCTCTCTCCACCTCCCTAGCGAACACGCCCCCCTCACATTCCAGGCAATAATAGCCATTAATTAATGAGGATGGGTCCCCTGGAAAACACCCGGATCGGCACCTGCGGAATGCGCCACATCCGTCGCTAAAAGATCCTCCTCCATCCCAGTCGGAATGGCCTGCTGGAAAACGACCTGAGAGAGCACCAACGTCCATGCAGGATTGTCAACACACACCGCCTCCTCTCTGTCAGAAGGATGCCCCCCCTCCCTGGAGGGGCCGTCACTCAGCGGTCCGACAGCACGTCTCTTCCTACAGTAAACCTGCACCTCAGCCGATGCGCCACCCCCTCGCGCCTCGATCCCTGACGCCACCATGCCTCTAGTAACTATACTACTCTGCCCCGGGCAAGTGGACAACGTCCCACTCGTGGGAGCAAGCTGGGTAGAGACAATGAGGCTCATCCCACCCTCACTCACTGGATGAGTATCCTCTCCCACCAAGACCTCCTTGACCGCCTCTGAAATCCATGTCACAGGGTGAGTCTGGAGCCTCACTCAGGGGAACAGTAGGCTCCACCTGAGATCCTACCGCCGAACAAGCATTGGCCAGATGCCCGAAACAGGAACAGCGTGAACAGGTAGGTGGGACCCATTCGTATTTCACCTTCTGGGTAAGCACCTCTCCAGAAGGAATCTCATATTCCACCACCTTCGGTAGCTCCCCCCCAGCCCGAATCTCCACAAAAATCCTGGCGTACATCAACCTCGACCGAAAGGCAGTAGCTTCATCCGCCTTGATCAGGGTGCCCACCAAGCTCGCCAGACGCATCAGCAATGGTATACTCCAAAACCGGACAGGGAACTCAGGGAAGAGAATCCATACAGGTATGGCATTCAGAACTTTCCTCTCACATCGAAGCTCCGGGGTCCATTCCTTTAGAATGATAAGCCTGCCGTCGAACGTCCAGGGGCCACCCTGTAGGATCCTAGCGACATCCTCCGTAAGTCCGAACTTCACATAATAAAAGCCGTTCTCGCGGACAAAGAACTCCATACTCCCCTTAGGCTGCCAGACACGTGCTGCATAACCCCGGATCTGTCCGTAGAACGGCTTGTTGCCTAGGACGTACAAAACCAGAGTGTTCTTCCAGTATGTTGTCACCTTCTCTATCTCCTCCGCAGGGAACGAGGCCCGAAAACCCCTCCCTGCCTTGATTGGCGGCACATACTCCATCGAAGTGGGAGTTTTCAGCCCCCCAGGTTTGCAGATATCTGCCCAAGACCTTCCAACCGGCCGTGTATTCGCCCCCTGTGGCCTGGGGACCCCCTCCGGGGGGTGAGACCGATGCCCCTGATCACCGAGATCGACCACCTTACTCTTTCCCTTATCCGCCGCGGTCGCCTTTGGCCGCCAGCCCACCGACCTCCCTGCAGACACCACAGGACCACGGGCCGATGGCCACACCCTTGACCCGCCCTGTCGCCTATCAGCAGGATGTCGATCCCTAACATGTCCCTGTCCTCCTCCTACCTTTCCCCCGATCTTCGCCACACGGCGACGCGTAACCGTCGTCCAACCTCCTCCCTCAATCTGGCTCCCCTGAGATCCAGATCCTGCTCCAAATTCGAAGTTAGGGGCATTTGAGCCACCCCGCAGGATCCGATCCCCTTCCGACACCGAAACCAACCCCGCCGCCGCCGTAGGGGGGCTCCGCCGCACGACGCTGGCCCGGGGGGTCCGCCCGACCCCCCCGTCATTGCTCTCGCCTCCCCCCACCGCCTGGGAGGGCTCCGCCGCACGCCGCTGCTCCGGGGGGTCCGCCCAACACCCCCGTTTGATCCCCCCCCCCCCACCCACCGCTTGGGGGGTGCTGCCGTTCGCTGCCGCTCCGGGGGGTCCGCCCGACCCCCCCGCCTTTGCTCTCGACACCCCCCCGACGTCGGGGGGGGCACCACCGCCGACCAGGGAGGACAGGCTGCCCCCCCCCCCCTTCTTCCCCGAGTTCCTCCCCCCGCCGGCAAGAGGGTCAAGCGGCCGCGGGGGAGGAACCCTAGCCTCGCGCACAAGATCACCCGAGCCTTTTTCTCCCGCAGCCATATATATATATATATATATATATATATATATATATATATATATATATATAAGAAAAGCTCTAGGCTTCACCATGAAATTTTCATGTTCCAATGATGTCCTTCTCCAACCTTATATATATATCAAAATATGCCTAAATTAACTATAGGTAAAATATGTAAATTACACACCTCCCTACTAACATAATTACTAACCACTAATAGTTACACACTTTCGGCTACAATAAATGTTCACCATCTCAAAAATATTCATGCAAGTTTATATTTAAAAAGTGAGAGAAAACACAGACAAAAGTCACGTGCATGTCCGACTTCTAGTCCATAAGAATATGGAAAAGTATATTGCATCTCAAATTATTCATCAGACAATGAGATTGTCCACCTACTGCATACAACCTAAACCTAACGTTTGCCAAAAGACCGTCTTCCAGCACATAGAACTATTATCGAAAGCCCCTGTTCTATTCTATTCTATTTGTTTCAGAGTAAACAAGAATTCAAGAGCAGACCAGCCTAGAGTCCTAGAATAAACTTCAAAATTCTAGTGAATTCTTCACTGTTGTTCTGAGACAAGTCTTCCTTTGGTTTTTTAACTTGGCAGAAAGACTATTCCATTAAACACTGCCACTTGAATGAAGGAGTGAGTCGAGTGACACACTAGCATCCGGATTGATTCAAAGATCACTCTTTAAACATCCTAGCAATGTATCTACAACAAGCAAAAAGCCTTGTATGGATTATTTTGTTTGTTGCAAAAAGTCCTTGTAAATGTTGCCTCATCCAATTGGAGGTGAAACATAATGTAGTAGATAAGTAAAATGCTAAGAATAATCCAGGCTCAATGAACGAACTAAACATGAAATGATACCTGAACTTCCGGTCAGCTCCAATAATTCCTATCTCAATGTTCTTGCCTGAAATTTGTCCTTCAAACCTAAAAGGTTGAAAAGACATCAGAGTCATATATAAGGTAATTTGATAACTTAATGAATGCAAATTTATCTAAGCAACTAATTGAATACCCTTCTTTTAGAGTCAAAATGGCAGTGTGGACAGCATCATCAAGCTCCATATCGTCGGTGTACCTACAATAGGAAGAAGATTATTAATTTGTCATGAACATCTGAAACACAGAATGGAGTATAACAGGCATATGATCGCTTGACAACAAGTCGCAAATTGTTCCTCAGAAGATATAAACTGCAGAATGGAAAATACAAGAAAAAGCAGAGTCGAGAGCAACACGGTCAACAAAGATCTGTTATACTCAATTTCAGACTATGTAAAGCATGATGAAGATATTGGACGAGTTTTCATGAGTGCACAAAAACAGCAAGCAATTGTCAACTAACTCTACCATGTGACTTAAGCAAATGACTACATCCAGGATAAGGTCATCTTGCCAATCTAGGGTGGATATCCATTGAGGAACCTAGTGGTTCTAACCCATGTGCACTTGACTATGTCCACATGTGTGATAACTATGATTACCATATTTATTTATTCAGTTAATACTTCATACTGCCAGATAAAAGTGGCACATATTTTTCTCTAACATATTCTGTTAAAATACTAGCTGCTCTTGTCATGGAGATCTTCAAAGGATGTTCTGCTTGTTTTTTGGTGGTGCTGTTCTAGGGTTTATGAAATTATCTATTGCTGATTTTGGACTTTTAGTAGCCTTGTCTTTTGTTGTGTAAGTGAACAACTTTTACTCTGCTAGTGTTTTAAATATTTTATTTAATGAGCTGGAATTTCCTTGGACCATGATCTCATACTTTTCTCTCAATAAAACTCTCTTCAAAAATCCATGTCAGAAACATCAAAAACTTTGCTGCATTATCACACTGATTGACAGACCAATAGAAAGGCAAAGGAAGCAAAGATACAAAACAAGTACACTGTTAAGAGATGGGCACAATAAATTATTCCAGCCTAGTTCAAACAACTAGAAATTTAGAACCATGAAATGGAACATCTACTTTTTTTTCCTCTTACAGTTAAGAGGCTACTTGGCAACTTTGTCTAGCAAACTAGGGCTGTCCAACCGAATCAATAAATATTTCTAATAACTATACAGCTCCAACTTCTGCATTCCCTAAATATAGAGGCATTAAACTGTCCTTCATTTGTCACAGCAGAGAAGCAAGAGGATGTTAGCGGCAAAGACTTTTCAAGCAATCTACCCCCTTTACCAAACAATCTAAAAGTGACATATTTCCGATCATACCACCACCAAGTATACTATTTTTCTGTCCAACAATTACAACATATATAAAAAAGACTCTCTGAAAGAACCAAGAGGATGATAATGGCAAACACTTTCAAACATGCTTGTCTTTTTACCAAACAACCTGCAAGTGCCCGATGATACCACCACCAAAGTAGTGGGTACTCCCATCTAACAATGAGAAAAAACATTAAAACAATCTTAATTATGCCTATTATAATGTTTGAGGTCCTGGTCAAGGAAAACTGGAGTGAAACAATTTCTAGCGACACATTTGAGAAGTTACTTGTGTTATTTATTAACAATAAATAACAGCCCTTGCAATTATTTCTTTATCATTTTACCTCTATGAGAGCTACATTAGCTCACTTCATGCTTCTGAACAAACCAAGTACCTCTTCTTGCTTGTACCTCCTTATATTATGTTAAGAATGATGATTCCATCATCACGCGTGTATATCTCTAGAGGCGCACTTAGGGCGCGCGCCCGAGCGAAGCGAGACACAAATATTAAAAGTATTAAAAATATACATAGATAAATAAATAAATTAGTAATGTAAGAAATAAAACTAAATACCATATTAAAATCAACAAAAATACGTTAAAAAATAACCAAGTGAACTAGCAGAGCAACAATAGCGGTCAACATAACTGACAAGAGTTTGTATCATCCCTACCATGCTTTTAGTAAATTTTAGTTTTTTCAATTCAACTGTAACCAACTACTTGTAAGAGGAAAGAATTGTCTCCATGCCTCAAAAGTTTTTCCTATAAATAAAAAGAACCATAAGGCGCACTTAGGCGCACCTTTTCTTGGTTATGCCTCAAAAGTTTTTCCTATAAATAAAAAATACCATAAGGCACGCCTTTTCTTGGTTGCACCTTGCAGAAAGACGCACTTAAGACGTGCCTGGAGAAAGCCGTCTTGCCTAGTGAGGTGCGAGGCACAGCTGATGCGCCTTTCCGCAAGGCGCATCCGAGGCGCGCCTTTCTGCAAGGCACATCCAAGGCACGCATGTGACAAGTGCTCATACATTCGATTACAGTATAATCATGCATAATAATATAGGAGATACTGTATCTTAAGTTACTGGCAGGGAACTATTTAGAAAGGCTAATCGGTCACTCACACCAAAGAAAAAGACAATTAAAAGGAACAAAGAACCATATACAGATAAGAGGAAATGGAAATGAAAACAAGAAACAATGCAGCATGTTATTACATGTGCCTTCTAGAATATGAGAATTAGCACCTACAAAATGGTTAAGAAAGTTCCTAATGAAACTAACTAAACCGTCAAACGAATGCGTGCATATAAAACTAACTGTATACAAGCTTTTGTCCAAAAAAGATATTTAAAATAATTCTCTTGAAGCTCATGTACTCTGATTGTATTTTCCCCACCCATGACTCTCCGCTATATGTCCAACACTTATGCACATCCAAATTCCAGAAAAGGACGTCATTCTTGCAAACCATCCACAAATTTCATCATTCATTGTAAATAACTACACCCACTTTGTGTCATTGCTCTAAAACAAGAAAAAAACTACACCACAACACATTAACTGACGCACATGTACATGGGGAGAGAGCCTAGAAAAGTATATATATATATATATATATATATATATATATATATATATATATATATATATATGAAAAGAAAATTGGTAGTCAAAGAAATGTCAATGTGCACTAAGCAACAATTAAGTAAACAATATCAGCCAGAAGAGTTTATGTTCAATCTGCTAAGCTAGAATTTGAAAGACTAAGGTTTAATTAAATAAATCAAGTTAAACAATACAAAGCGCCAAACCAGTGACTTTATAGTAAGAGTCGCAGTCAGACACCGTAGGAACATTAGTTACCTCTTCTCAAGAAATGTCTTTGCGTTAGAGACATTTTTCCCCATCGCTGAAGCTTTCCATGAGAAGTATGATCCAGAGGGATCAACCTATAGAAAACATATCAGTCAAACTATCAAATGTATAGGTTTTAAATTTTTCTAAATCAGTAAATCATAGCATCTCGATATGAAAAGAGGATAAGAAAAGAGAAAAACGAACACAATGAAAATGAGATAGATCTCAACATGTGAATAATTCCCCATTCAAGGGTGCTTTACTGTTTTTAGATGTACCTGTAAATCGCAAAGCTTCGTGACATGTAGATTTTCTAAGAAAATATGACAAGATCTTCAGAATCAAGGTTTTTGAGTGGGTGCTAAAATCTTAACATTCCCTAATTATGGATTTGAAAAGAAAAATGGGAGAAAAAAAACTCTATTCTGATAAGAAATGTCAAATCCTATAATTTAGTACTATTAATAATACCTCCCACACCCCCCCCCCCCCCCAACACCCCTCTTTGTAGTTCAATGAGTCTACAACCAAATGAATAAACAAACAATAGACTCATAGGTCAATCTTTGACATTGAAGTAAGAGGATAGCAAGTTACAAATTGTGTGTTGGTAGCAGCTTCACAGTATCAGCCGATACCAATACACATCGGGCCGTATCATATCGTTTTGGCATGTCTCAATCCAATACTGACATACCGATCAATACTAACTAATACCGACATTTTTTGATCTTTTTCCTGGTCAATCCAACAAAGAAAAATAGAGAAAGAAGGGAAAAATCAATGTCAAGACAATGATAAATCAATGTCAAGACAATGATAAATCAACATCAAGACAATGATTCGGTCGTATCGAAGACCAACATGCTATATTGTGACGATAATACTCATCGACACATTGTAACTATTAACAGTTATTGATGTTCTATATTTTTAAATCTCAACATTCATCCATTGTAAAATTATTCCATTTCATGACTATCTATTGCGAGTTTACTTCGTCTAAAAGCAAGTAAAAAAGTATTTATTTTGGGTGAAGGATTCAGCAATGTTGAATATTATTCCATTCAAAACTAACAAGAACCACCAAATAATACATAAAATTAAGCCTAAATGTATCAATGCAATTTTTCTAGATTTTTCAAAAGAAGTTTGTTACTATTTGGTTTTTTGAAACCAAGAACTCCGTAAGTACCGATATTGATACTCATAAGAAGCGTGTGAAACGAATACTGTGAACCTTGCTCAGTAGGACATGCATTTGAATAACTATGAAATTCATAAATGACAATAAAGTAGTCAATGGTAGGGTTGCCATCATCCTTTTTCTTGTATGTGTTCCTAAGAAAACAAATGTGTCCATTTCATTCCGCAAGATCTCATCTCATATTGGTTTGTGAAATTTCAAATTTGAAGAAGCTAAGATACTATGAATTGAGCAATTAGAACAATCTATATGCAGCCTTTGAATTTTTATAGTTTCCATAAGTTCAAAGATAAAGGGGTGGCAATAGTAAATCATAAATAAGAAAGACTTGGATACAAGTAACAAGAGCATGCAAAACTTTATGTTAGATGCTTTCCAAATTTTCAAGATGAACAAACGATATAAGTCGACTTAAACTTGCATAACCCATTTCCTAAGGGGAAAAGCTGACGATGTTGATATACCTGAAATAATTGTGGACCATTATCATCATATCCTGCAACCAGCAAAGAAACTCCAAAAGGCCTCACACCACTGCAAGACAACAAATATAATAACATAATAAAGCAGGAAGCCAAGATTTAAATTTAAAAATTGACAAAATGAAGGCATTTGTATCCTACTCAAACAAGTCCTTCCATAGTAGAAATTTAAAATAGTAAAATATTATTATCCGTGTTGAAAGAAACTTATGCCAATGATTGAGGGGTAGAGACTAGTGACAAAACAATGAGAGGTTCCATTACTGAACATATGCTCTAGCAAGTAACGGATGCAAAGACTCTTTGTATACAAAGAGAGTCTCATTCCTCGTAAAAATCATAATAAGTGATAAAAGTAAAACCTATAAACTCCAACTATAACATGACCATCCCATCTACACAAACTGCACCAAAGTAGGAGCAACTGGCAAGTTTACCTTCACCACATCACGTTGAGAGATTTCTATAACAGATCGAGGTAACTAATTTTCAATTTAAAAGTAACTACAATCTCAGTACTAGTGGAATCAACGTCATTTTAATCACTGTTAAAATATTAATTTTGACAGGGCTCCTGTAATGAAGTGGAAGGTCCGTTATGCCTAACCTTCCACATGGACACAACTTTTATTGCATCTAATGACAGACAGTGCTACTTAAGATAAATAGATGATAAACTCTATGTTGGTGAATCTAGTATATACCTGTATGCTTCACATTGTGTATGCTTTTATTGCATCTAATGACAGACAGTGCTAGTTAAGATAAATAGATGATAAACTCTATGTTGGTGAATCTAGTATATACCTGTATGCTTCACATTGTGGATAGTGATTTATTTGTCATAACTCATAAAATACTAATTAAGGGGTTAGATAGCTATTCCTTCCACACCTGATGTACTCAGCATCGTTTCAACTTCCGGCGCTAGACTATCTTGATTAAATACTGCTTGATGCAGCACTAGGAATACATTTGATATTCCAATCACCACATGCAATTAAGTTTTCCCTATGCAGCTATACGTTTATGTATTGACATGGAAATTTACATTGTTTTCAGGGAATAAAAGCTAGTTGCTAACTTATGTCACACATGTCATGTCACCTAAATCTGAAGTTTGCAGAAAAGGGGAAAACTCAAAAACAATCCAAAAATAAAGTATAAATGATTAGCAAATCCTGGACAAGTGATCTCCTGCACAACAGCTGCAGTATTCTTAGAAGTTGCGAAACTGTTAAAGAAGTTTCAAAAACAAAGTACAACAAAATAACATACCCTGATTGAGTGAACTCCTGCATAACAGCTGCAGTTTCTCTTACGAGTTGTGTAACAGGAATTGGTTCCTACATTTATGAAACTGAAACAATCAAGTCTAGAGTACAAAACAAAACTTGAAAGTATGTACATTCTATGAACTAAGATAAATTAAGTGTTAAATTTTGACACAACTTCCTAACTTTTTGTCTTTATTTGTTGATTTTGGTGAATGATTGCATAAGTGCATGATTACTATGAAACTCTAACACGGCAATCTGACAATTAATAGACAATTTACCAGCCTATGTTTAATAATATTTTTCTTAGAGCAAGAAAATGACGTTAAAGAAAAATCAAGAATAAATGGTGGCCAGTTTTGGCAAATGCTTGGAACCATATACCACAGTTTCTAAAAATGTTATAACAAATAAAACATCAGCAAGTTGCAGGTTTTTGGCCTGTCAACAGAATGTTTCATCCTTTCCGAGTAAGTTTTGGTCTTCAGGCTGAACATACCTGAGACTGGCCCAGATTCTGCGATGTTCATGGTTTTGCCAGATACCTAGTTTTTGAACCGGTCTCAGATTGAGTCTGCTGAACTCTGATCAGGTAAGAGAAATACATATCGGTATACACTTATAAACTACGATGGCAAGTATATTCACGATGATTGCATACAAAGCTCAAAGCGAGAAACTGGAGGACAAATAAAATATCAGCCAGTTGCAGGTTTTTGGCCTATGTAACATGACTACGGGTACGGATACAGATAAGGACATGATAAGGGTATGGGATAGGGACATTTTCAAATAAGTACAGTGTAGTTGCCTATGTTGCACAATACGGATGTAATACGGATTCGGGCACCATTTTTCCGTGTCCGTGCATCATAGTTTTTGGCCTGTTAGAGAATGTTTCATCCTGCCTGAGTAAGTTTTGGTCTCTTCAGGCTAAACATACCCGAGACCTGACCAGATTCTACGATATTCATGGTTTTGGCATATACCTATTTTTTGACCCAGTCTCAGATCATGTCCGCTCAAATCTGATCGGCTAAAACAATACATATCGGTAAACACTTAAAAACTATGATGGCAAGTAGCATTTACAATGATTGCTTACAAAGTTCAAAGCGGGACACTGCAGGACTATTGTTAATAATCTTAATTGAATTTCCAATTAGTGTTTGTACTTGAAGGCGTAACCTAGAGCGCTAGACAACCCAACGGAATTGGCTTACTTGCATAAAAAAATAGAGCACTAGTTATTAGTGTCGATGTAGTCAATTGTGAGAGCGCAACAATCTTATGCATTGGGCATCACACTCTCCACCATAATGTAAACACATGAATGGAATTGGAGTGTGTTCATGTGAGCATGTGAGTGCGAAAGAGGGATCAGGACATGCACGATAGGGGACATAACCTAATATTTCAAGGATATAGTTTATGAAAGATAAATAAGTAGAAGTTTAAGAAAAAGGAACATTACAGAAAAAACCAGCAAAGGAGGAAAATAAAGTATAGCAAAAAATTTAAAAAAAATAAGAGTATAAACTTTAGAGCTTCCTTCAATGACCAACTTTCAAATTTTAAATCTTCCTATAGGTCATACTCTATACATAGAAAACCTTATTTGATGCTCAAGCTATTCTAATTTTTAGCTAGACTGTAAACCGAATAAAAGAAAAGAAAGTATTATCACAGGTCACATTCATGTGCATAGTAGTAATAACATCCATAACTTCTTCATATGAGCATTTTTCTCTCTTCTCTGTTAAACTATAATCTAGAATCCTGTAAATTATCAGTCCACAACTTAAGCCCACAGTATTTACAAAATACTCACCTCAATACATGTCTTTGTCAATCTCTACTTCCTAATTTATCTAAATCTTAACTATTATAATAAATTCATCCAACCTTTCTGAACTAAACAAAGCCCCATAGGCAAAAAAATACCAGTAATAAATAATGAAAATGAAGACCACAGATCACTCCTACATGATCACTTTCATTGCATGAGGCTTGTCTCGAGGCAATTATTTTCCATGGTCAAACCAAAATCCAAGTTCTAATTGTGTAATTTGACAAATCAGATAGGATAGGCCAATGCTTTCAATGCCATAAAAGTATCTGCTGCATCACTATCTACACAAGGAATAAATCTTATGGCCAAAAAGAGTGCAAATATCTAAATGGCAATGACCATAGAATTGGTGAAAATAGCAATAATGATGGTTTTGCTAATCATGATGCCGACTATGTTGGTTCTGCCATTAACAGCACCATTAATGATATCATTGGTTTTATTTTGTTTTAGTAATGTCATTGATTATAGTAGGCATGGATGAACCAATTATGATGATTGTTTTGTTCATGATGATGGCAACTGTGTTGGTGTAGCCAAGGAAAGCACCAACGTATCAACAAGTGAAACTAACGGAAGTCATGCTACCATTGGCGGTAAGGTGGAGTTGATAACTGTCATGGTATCAATGGAAAAAGTAGCAATAATAACGGTGGCACTAGTATGTTGATAACAACAGTGATAGGAGTGCTAGTCAGCAGTAATCTTGGAGATGTAGACATTGTCGAAGAAGATGTGCCACTGATAATACTAAGGGGTGTTGCCTTTATTTGGGATCTGTAAATGCTTGCCAAGAACTATTCACAACTAAGTGGCTAGCATTTATTCCTTAAGTACAAGGGTACGTTTGGTTACTGCTCTTGGTGAAAATAGACAATGGTTACAGTCGGAAAAGCACATACCATATGGTTGATGGAAGACACACAAGGAACACGAAGAAGAAATCACACAGTCGAGCCCAGTAAATGAACTTGCTCTGGAACAGAACCTTATGTAACTTGCTAAATCAAAGTTAAAAATCTATCAAAGAAAGAGAAGTCAACATTTACAAAGAAGAGTATGAAGAACTGGAGAAAGGTACCTAATTAGAAACCAAAGAGAAATAACCTAAACTTTATTTTGTAATCAAGTGTTTCAATTACAAAAGCCTTTGCCTTGGTCATACTCAACATTGTCCATGCTTGTTACTCGAGAAATACAAAACAAAACTCCATATAATCAAATAAAAATAAAGTTGTATAACAGATTATGTTTCACATGAACAAACACATAAGAGTAATTACTTTTATCCTTATCCTTACATAGTCACTGATGAAGATACAACTGGAATTTCTAACTACTGCTACCTATTTCTTCACTCCACTCTCATAATATGCATAATGTCTTATGTTAGACATGTATTTGGTTTTAGGCGCATTAGGGATGGCAACTTCCCCCAAACCCGACGGGGACCCGACTTTTTTTTCCCCGACGGGGACGGGTTTGGGGATATAGAAACGGGGATGGGGACGGGAATGGGGATTAAACAAAATCCCCGATCGTATTCGGGGCTGGATTTGGGTATTGTATGCCCCGTCCCAGTAATCCCCGACCCCGATTACTCATACTTATATGTGCAACACATTTGTATGAGTTTATGATCTATCTAGTACTAGATATAGTTTTTATTAAATCAATTTTTCATCAACATGTCTTGTAAAAAAAAATTTGGAATGAAATACTTTATACTATACAGAAAAAATTATTAACGGGAACGCAGACGGGGACGAAAAAATCCAATCCCAAAAGTGTTAATGGAGCGGATTGCGGGGACGGGGACGGGGAGTATATTTTTAAACGGGGATGGGGATGAGGATAAAAGTTTAAACCCGACCGGGGATGGGGACGGGGATAGGGATTCAAATACTACTCGGGGACGAGGATGGGGGTTATGATCCCCGCTCCCGACCCGCCCCATTGCCATCCCTAGGCGCATATGTTATTTATAGTTTTATATGTTTATCCAGATGAGTGAGTTGTTTATACGTTAGATTGTATATTATCACTTCAACTCAAAGAAAAGCCTATATGACTGTCAAAATGCCTTGGAGGTTCGCCCTTGGTGCCAAGGTGGGGCATATAGGATCCCATAACCGCCTTAGAAAACACTGCCAAGCTCCTGGCACTGATTAGGTAATGCAGTTCTGAAGTAGCCCATACAGTTATATCAGATTTGTAACAGGTAGAAGAGAAAAACACATGTTCAGTCTTGTTAGTTAACTATTATTGTATACCTCAATTTAGTCCCACATCACCTGGGCTAAAGGTGGATGTCATGACTTGCTCCTATAAATGTATCAATACTTCTCATCTTTTATTCATATAAGAGTTCTCTTTGAATTTCATGGTATCATAGGTATGAAAATTTGAAGATAATTCTAAGTCAAAAAAAAAATATCTTCGCCCACCCTGCCCCTCCGGCCATAGCCACTTCAATGGCTGAACTTGGGAACCAAGCGCATGTCTTAGCTTCCGACAAGCGAGACGAAGCTAACATAGCATCTGGCGAATCTAACCCTTTGAAATCAACCTACAATAAGGTCAGATCTAAAATAGCATATGGCGGAGCTAAATCCTTCTGCAAAGCTAAAGCCAACATTAGTTCCTGCAAAGCTAACGGTTTGTCTTTCTACAAGGCTAAGATGCCCGCTTACAACGAGGTTACTACAAAGCCTATGGCGAGGCTATATCCGACACGTATGACGAAACCATAACACTTTCTTCTAGCCTGGTCGTCATTAATGGCTTCTCCCAGACATCTCCCTCTCCAGCCCTTCATGATCTCTATGGTTCCACAATGTCATCTGCATTACTATCTTGGTTTTGTGCTTGCTTGAGGTCTCTCGCTTGGTTCTCATCTTTAAAGTTGCTTTACTTCGATGTGGTGCTATGACTTCTTTTGATCTTTTGCTTCTTAGTGAGTTGGACAATTCTTAGTGAGTTGGACAATGTCTACTTGATTATGGCCTCTGACGACGACAAATGTGTTCATATTGATACTTCTTCTTCAGTCGATTTCAAGACAGAGGTACAACTCACTACAATTTCTATCTTTGGCGCAAAGAATTACTTGTAATGGTCCAATGTTGTAGAAAATGTTTTAAACAACAACGGCCTCCATCGTTTCTTGACAGAGTCACCACTGGACTCAATGGATCCCCAGTATACCTTTGGTTTCAGAATGACAACAAGGCAATTGTTTGGTTGTCTAACTCTATGGATGCTCATTGCAATAACTAGTCTCTGAAAACTACCAAAAAATTTGGACACATTTTCAATCCCTATGTTCGTCAGAAGACGATATTCAAAAACTTTATGACATTTTTCACACTTTCAATACGGTGACACCTGGAGATGATTTGCAGGACTTTAGTGTCATCTTCAGCGGTATTCTTGAATAATGGAATGTCTTTCAGCCGATCTCCTCTTGTCTTGCTGCTACTCACAAACAACGAGAGGCCCTTATAGGAGTCATTCTTTTGGCCCGGTTAATTGAGGGTGTCCGCTCCTTGGTTCTCTTTCAGGACAGCTCTCCTTCTCTAGCTCTCCTTATCTAAAAACCGTCATATCGACAGTTCATGTGCTTATGCCATCTTCCACCTCTGTCGAGTTACCCGTGGCCAGGACCAAGGGTGTGAAAAGCGCTAGGCGCTAGTCGGACGGACACCTTCCGCCTAGCGCCTAGCCCACCTAGGCGGGTGCCTAGGCGGACGCCTAGATCTAGGCGGTTCAAAAAAATAAAATGAATCCAAAAAAATCTACTAAAAATTGTAAAAAAAAAATCCATAAAACCCCAAAACATGCATAGTTGGATGTCAGGGGGATTAGGCGGGCGCCTAAGCAGACATCGGGCGGGCACCCAGCGCCTAGCGCCTAGGCGCCGCCTAGGCGGTCTAGGCGGACGCCTTTTAGAACAGAGGCCAGGACCGTTGTGGTCGCTTTTTAAGTCTAGGCGAGGCACTCCTGATTCTTTTCTCGGAAGACAAGGTATTGCTCGTAGGCGTCTTCCTTTATATGCTAAAGGTCGCGACATGCAGAAACAGACGCGACGAACGTAGTGGTCTGCATTATTCCTATTGGAGGAACCAATCATCGCCAAGAGTGATGTTGGGAGAAGCATAATTACCCTGATGATACACCTACTGTCAAACATGCTTATGACATGCTTATGTCCCTACCGATGCTCCTCCGCCTTATCCACCTAGTGTCCAAATGCCTTTTTCGAATGTCAAATAGGACAAATAGCGTCGACTCCTTTCCTATATAGCTCATGTCAATCTCTCCATTCGTGGATTGTTGATTCCGGCACCTCGAATCATGTCTAATGACGGATCCTCAAATCTTGCTTCTAGCCCTTGCAATTTCATTCCTATGGTTAACGGTACTAACACTAATGTTTTCGGTGCTGCTAATTTACACTTACTTCATATGTACATTTGAACAATACTCTCATTGTTCCATCACTGCATAATAATTATCTATTCGTCAACTTACATATGATTCTAATTGTTCAATAACATCTTCTCTCTCTTTGTGGCTAACATTTTCTCTCTTTCTTTGTGGCTAAGGGCTTTACCCAACAACATAGGTTAGATTATGTCAAGACTTTTCACAAGTTGCTAAGTTGACTTATGTCCGAGTTCTTCTATTTCTAACAGTTTTTAATTACATGAATTAGCCTCTTTAACAGTTGGACGTGAAGAATGCATTCCGCAATGGCGATCTTTAAGGAACTATTTCATGCAGCATCAGCATCTTCCAGAATTTGAGCGACCAGAGGAGTCTACGGTATGTCTCCTAGAAAAAATCCCTTATGGTCTGAAGAAGTCACCACATGCATGGCTTTGACAAATTCAGCAGTTTTGCAACATAATGGGTGTAGCAGCTCAGATACGTTCTTATTTACACATCAGAGATTTGATGTGGGCCCACCTATCATCATTTAGTCATAAAGGGGTATTGTGGTCTTTCACCACAATAACCCTCTTAGGGTTTTGTTTCTCCTTTCTATTTATAGCTAGGGCTGGCCGTCATTAGTTTTCATGCTTGTATTGAGAAGAAACTCTCAAGTATCAATAAGAAGGATTTAGACTTTGTCCG
Source organism: Iris pallida (assembly GCA_029216955.1). Taxonomy (NCBI): domain Eukaryota; kingdom Viridiplantae; phylum Streptophyta; class Magnoliopsida; order Asparagales; family Iridaceae; genus Iris; species Iris pallida. The sequence continues at coordinate 98,097 of JANAVB010009598.1, forward strand.
TCCACCAAAGTTGGGAGTTTGTTCTTTTCTCACAAAAAGATCATTATCTTTCTCTGTTTCTCTTTTCTACAAATCTTTTGTGAATCGAATAGGTCGATTCACATCAATTGGTATCAGAGCTCTCTACGATCCATGGCGTCCGGCACAAGGAACACGATCGAGGAGAAGATCCAGGGGCTTCGGGAGGATTTCAACATCGAGATCGAAAGTTTGAAGGCCGCAATCAAAGATCAAGCGTCCACACAGGAGAATCTCCAGACCGAGGTACGAAGCATGCGGGAGGAGATGACGTCGATTCCGGCAATGATGAAGTTGTTGCAAAACATCTCGAACAAGATCAATGGCGGCGAAGCGGAGACGGCAACAACCCAAACCCTAGGCGACCAACTAGGATTTGTTCATACGGAGGGGGAAGCGACCGACGACCACGGAGGACCGGCCGACGGGAGCTGGCCCGCACCCGCCGTCGCCGCCGCGCCGCCGGGCGGGGCCCTGGCGGCCGGCAACCCTCGCCGGACAGCGGCCGAAGGCCGCGGGAGCGTCGCCGCCAACCGCGCGAGCCCGGGCGGGGCCGCTGCTGTTGGGGGCGGTCGCTGGCCGGCCCCCGACCGCCAACCCTGGCCGGTCGGCGCCAGAGGAGCCGCCGGCGAGCGGCCGTGGCCGGACGCCGTCGATCCGTACGGTCCCGGCGGACCGGTTCCACATTCGGGAGAAGCCCTAGGGCTTGGGGCCCCCTACGGGGGTCGGACGATGACAGCGAACTACGGAGATCGGTTCGCGGGTCCGGGAAGGGGCTTGGCGGGAGTTCCGGCTTGGACGGGAGGAGCGGAACCGCCAGGAGGAGCGAGGCACGCCGGAGGCAGCAATTTCTTTGGGGGAACGGCGGATCCCGCCAACTTCCAGAGAGGGGACCTGCCCCCACGACGACCACCACGGACGAGGGCAGTCGGTGACTACAGGGGTCCGGTGGAGGAGTGGGGTGAGCAGGTCTGGGCTGACGAGCGGTATGAGGAGGTTGACAGAGGCCCGTACGAGACCCAGCGGAGTGATACACACCGCTGGGAAGGAGGACGAGGCAGGGATGATATGCAGCACGGTGACCTTAGCGCGGATCGCCGGCTGAAGAAACTGAAGCTACCCACATTCGAGGGTGAGAACCCGGACGAGTGGATTTTTCGGGCGGAGCGCTATTTTGAGATCATGGAGCTGACCGAGGCAGAGGTCCTCAGATGCATCGGAATCTATTTCGAGGGCCAGGCCCTGGCGTGGTATCGGTGGAGATCGGCGAGGACCCCGTTCAGCAGCTGGGCGGAGCTGACGGGATACATTTTAGACCGCTTCCAGGAGACGGCTTCGGGTGATTTCTACGAGCAGTGGTCGTCGCTACGACAGGAGGGGACGGTTCGAGACTTCGTCGCAAAGTTCGAATTACTATCTGGACGCGTTCGAGGGGTGTCGGACGAGTTACAGATAGGTATGTTTATGAAGGGTTTAAAGCCCTCCATACGAGCGGAGCTCAGGCTGCAGAGTCCGCGGTGCTTAGAAGATCTCCTCCGCCTGGCCCACAAGGCAGAGGAGAAATTGGCGGAAGAAAAGCGCCTTAAAGACGCTTGGGGAGCATCGGGACAGCACAGTCAGACGGGCCTAGTAATTCCACGACCAGCAGCGGAGGCTCAGGCACCAATACCACCTAGACCCGCAGGCGGGACAGGGGGCTCCATAGTACCGGGGAGGCGCCTGTCGGATGCTGACATGAAGGCGAGAAGAGCAGCTGGCTTGTGCTTCAGATGCGACGAGAGGTTCACTCCCGGTCATCGATGTGCGAGCAAGTTGCTGCAGATCGTAATCTTGCCCGACGAGGAGGAGGATCCGACGGAGGAAGAGGCCGCTATAGCAACAGACGCAGTTTCCAGATTTCCACCTTGAGGACAAGGTGGCTCTTTTAGGGGGCGGTATTGATGTGGGCCCACCTATCATCATTTAGTCATAAAGGGGTATTGTGGTCTTTCACCACAATAACCCTCTTAGGGTTTTGTTTCTCCTTTCTATTTATAGCTAGGGCTGGCCGTCATTAGTTTTCATGCTTGTATTGAGAAGAAACTCTCAAGTATCAATAAGAAGGATTTAGACTTTGTCCGTCCACCAAAGTTGGGAGTTTGTTCTTTTCTCACAAAAAGATCATTATCTTTCTCTGTTTCTCTTTTCTACAAATCTTTTGTGAATCGAATAGGTCGATTCACATCAAGATTTTAGGGCATAATCATCATCGGAGATAATTCTACTCGTATTCCAAGGTGAAAGAATACTCATCCTCTCATTTTATACAAAAGACCTTGGACGATTTAGATACTTTCTTGGCATTAAGGTATCGTAGAGTTCCGAACGATTTCAGCTTTCTCAACGCAAATATACGTTGGATCTTCTATCTGAGACATGATCCCTAGGTTCAAGACCAACATACACACATATGAATTCTACGTCAAACTATCCAGATTTAACTCTTTATCAACTCATCCTCTATTTGATCTAGGATGTTATATACGACTGGTTGGGAAGCTAATTTATCTTATTGTCGCTCGTCCAGACATTGCCTACGTTGTGACTACGGTGAGTCATTATATGCATAATCCTTTGACCTCTCATCCCCGGGACGTTAAAAGGATCGTACGCTACATAAAGGAAACTCCTCAACGGAGCCTTCTCCATAGACCTTCTACATCGTCGTTCATAGCCTTTGCATATATTGACTTTGCTGGATCAATTGATGATCGTCTCTTTACCAACGATTACCTTGTCTTCATGGAAGACAATTTAGTTTCATGGAGTAAGAAGCAGAATATAGTAGCTCGTTCTTCTTTGAGGCCGAATCTAGAGCCATGACATATTGATTTGGCTCAACTCAAATCTTGGAGTCACTACCTCTTCTCGAAATACTCTCTACTGTGACAACAATGTTGATATCCATATTGCCGAGAATCTAGTCTTTCATGAAAGGACTAAGCAAATCGAGATGGATTCTCACTTTATTCGAAAGAAAGTATAAGAGAAAAAAGTTGTCCTACAACACGTGTCTTCTTCAGCTCAGATATCCTCACCAAACCACTATCTCGACCTTTGTTTGCTCGACTGTTATTCAAACGGGGAATGATTGATATTTATGTTCCAGCTTGCGGGAGGGTGTTTGTTAACTATTATTGTATATCTCACTTTAGTTCCACATCTTCTAGGCTAAAAGAGGATGTCATGACTTGCTTATAAATGTATAAAGGCTTCTCCTGTTTTATTGAGATCAACAAATTAAGAGTTCTCTCTGAATTTCAAGTCTCAACAAGTATTAGGTCATTTAACACTTAACAAGATCCAGCAGAAAGTGTTAATTTTAAGATACATAAATTGCCGCTCCTGAGTTGTTACAGAATGCCTATGATGCTTGACAAGAAAACAAAAATATCTAAGGGACACGACCATAAGAAAGATGCATAGTTAGAAATAAGTAACATGATTGCGAAGAGATGGGAACAAACTTTATATAGTCTGTAATACTGTTGTGCTTGTTTTCTGCTTTTCCTCACTAAAACACGTGAATCTGGCCCCATACCACTGCAAAAGTTAATAAAAATAACTCAATGTTAACCAAATTGCAACAGGGAGCCGTATCATAGATCTCAAGTTGAATCCACAAAATAGGTAAACCAACAGGGGCATGAAGGCCCACTTCAGTAAGCATAACAGAGATAATGAAAGATCAAAGGAAAGGAAAGATGTTAACATAATCGAACAATTAGAACCATCCTTATTACAAATCCAACAATAATCTTCAAGAATGAGCATGCTTTCCTATTATACAATATGCAACCGATTCTCTGTCAGAAACCACCATTTACCATGCTGTTCAAACCACCATTTAGCATCTAGCTACTATTTAAATAAGCATAGTACAACCCAAAAAGCCAATTAATCAATGAAGATTTCCTTTTATAAGCATATTTATTTATTAGTTACTCATGTCATTTTCTGCTAATTATTGTTTGAGCATGTTCAATCAATTCAAACAGGCAGTAGTGTTATATAAGCAACCAGCCTTTAAATGAAGTAGAACAACATTATTCATAAATACTTAGGACTAATACAGCACACAACAAAGAAACAATGTTAGATTAAATTAAAGCCCTATCTCGAACAAAAGACTAAGTGACTACAAAAGCTTAAAAAGTCTGAAGCAAAGTGAGTTGCAGGAACAGAACCTATACACAACTCCTATATTTGGTGTCATGAGCTGAATTTTCTTCACCTGCAATTGAAAATATTTCATCAGGTATAGTTCCAGACTCCGAAACGTTGCAATGTAGTATAGATTATCAATCCTAGCCAGTAATTTTTATCAAGCCAAGAATGTCAATAGCAGATATGGAATGTATGAGCTATAATAATGCAAGCAAAATAAAAAAGGCTAATTTACACTTAAAGTCTTAAATACCATCAACTTTCAACTTTTTGCAACTTGCTACCATAAATTATTTTTTAAGCAACTTGCTACCATGAACTTTCAAACTTTTGCACATAACTACCTTCCGTCAAAGTTCCATTAGAGTTAACTGTCATTTGCAATGCACACGACTCTTTTGGACAATTTTGTCCTAAAAAGAAAAAGAAGAATTACAATTCCTATCCACCCAACCCATCCAAATCACTCAAACACTAACTTTGGCCAGCCGGCCTCCTGTCGCCATGCCTCCCCTACCTCCCGCCCTCCTCCCACACCTCCTATGCGCCATCATAATCATCATCATCAAGTTGCTTAGAAAAATTACTCGTTGGAATCAAGATGAAGTCAGGTTCCATAATCCATATAAAAATAGGTTCTATAATCCACATACAAGAGTTAGGAGATGATTGCATTTTTAATATTTTCAATCTTCAAGAAGTTATTAAAATTAAGATTAAAAAACATTGTTCTTTCACGTGTCTCTAACAAAATTTCATCTCTATAAAATATACTCGTGAACTATTTAAGCATATAATTAATCACAATAACATTCCAACCAAAAAAGGATTACTTACCATAGTCCATGGGTGATCCTGTTATTCTTAAAACTCCCTAACACATGGCATTAAAGATAACAAAAAAATTAGCATCGATTTCAACGAAGTTTCCAAAAACAAAAGTCCATCCATCAATTCCTATACAAATTATCAAAGAATCCAAAGCAAATATATACCTAATCAAATCTTTGATGGTGATGGTGATGGCATTGGGAGAGGAGGTGGAGGAGCCGGATGGGGGGGGGGGGGGGGGGGGGGGTGGTCAGTCAGATTTAGTTTAGGGATGGTTTGGGCTGTTTGAGAGGTGAGGAAGGAGATGGGCAAGACTGTCATTTCATGTTTAATATTAACAGTGTCATGGTAATGGTAGTAAAGTGCAAATGGTTTACGGTTTGCTTAAAAAAAAGTTTACAGTAGCAAGTTGCCAAAAGTTGAAAGTTTATGGTATTTAAGTGCAAATTAGCTAACAAAAAATTAAAAGATATCAAATGTAACAAGAAATGCAATGCGTATCCAAAACCCTCGTGAAGGGGCTTTCTCAGCTATAGTTTGTGGTATTGTTGAAATAAATAAATAAAAGGTTAATTCAGGAAACTCCCTGATGTTTAAGTGATAATCGTCTAAACAAACCCATCCCCCACCCCCCCACAACCACCTTTGCGAAGTCATCACTGAGCTCCCAAATTATGTTACTTGCTAGGTTACTCCCGTTATAGCGAAGTGACATGGATAAACCCTGAAACATTTGGACGAAATCATCCCTCTCAGCTCCACACCACCAGGTGTAGTCCATCTCCACTGCAGCTAGCCATCTGCTTCCCTCACCATGGCACATGGTCCTGCACCTCCTCCCTACCTTCTCCTCTATCCTCCACTGTCCCACTCCCTCCTCCTCCACCACCTCCCTTTTTTCCTCCCCTGCAGTGGCTGCTTACGTCTTTGACGAGAACTGCGGCGTGTTGCCCCAGCCACTGTGTGCATCCTGCAAATTTGTACCCTGCATTGCCGGCAGGTAGATCGCGTGCATGGGCAGCGCGACAATGGCCTGCTGACATCGTGTTGCCGGTGTGGCGACCCGCCTGCTACTGTTCTATGTTTTCGTACGAAAAAGACTAATCAGCAATTGACCAGACGGACTCCTAATCGGGACCGATCGGTAACGAGTGCATAAAGAAATCGCTTAACATAACACAGAGGGCTGAAGCTCTCCTGTGCTCCAAGCCAAGTCAAACCCCATTCCAAGGGGAGACAACTCGGCGGTCGATGAGTTTACTCAAAGACTAGGGATACGTCGTGTCTCTATCGTGTCCGTGAAAAATAGTAGAAAGATGCCATCTTTATCAATAAAAAAATTGATTAAGCCCTAAAAATTTCGATTTTGCCACAGGATGTAGTATATTCTTACGGAGGCTTCGTCCACCAGAATCGAAGGCAGCTTCTTCTCCGTGGCGATCACCACGCCATTGGCAGCTGTAGTCATCATCCCCCAATCAATGTTACAATATCGAAATTGTGAGAGGGGGTTTCTGCAAAAAAAAAGGTTAACCTTTAATTCCGAGAGAGGTCTGGCCGGATCCGACGGCGGTGAGGGCGTGCTCGATCTGGACCAGCTTCCCCGAGGGACTGAAACCAAAATATGCGAGAAATGGTGAGGGGTTATAAGTGCAAAAGGAGAGATTTGGGAGGGGGTTCATTGAGAAAAAGTTCCGACCTGAAGGTGGTGAGGGAGAAAGAGTACTGAGAATCGCCCATTGATGATGATCGCAGGGGAGAGAGAGAGAGAGAGAGAGAGAGAGAGAATTAGGAAAAAAAAAAAAACTCAGAAAGATATTAAATTGGGAGGAAGAAGTAGAGCCCAAGAAACATTAAACATTTCAATTTATTTAATTAAATAAAGGATTATTTACGTTAACTACCTCCATTTTTGTGCTTATTATATAATATATTCTTACTTTTAGGGGGCGTTTGGTATACGAAATACTATATAGTCGGGAATTCTATATTCGCAGGAATCAAATCCCAATAAATTAAATTTTCTGGAAAATTACATTCCCATGTTTGGTGACAATATAAAATATTCACGGAAAAAAAATAAAAAATAATAATAACGAAAAAAAAGAACAAATATAAAAAAAATCGATAAAAACGACAAAAAATCGGTAAAAACGATAAAATAACAAAAAACGATGAAAAAGACAAAAAATCAGTTAAAACAACAAAAATGACCAAAAAGCGAAAAAATGTATAAACGACAAAAAATAACAAAAAAGGGGTAAAAACGACAAAATAACCAAAATACGACAAAAACGACATAAAATCGGTAAAAACGACAAAACAACCAAATGCGACAATAACGACAAAAAACAACAAAAAATTGGTTAAAACGACAAAAAAGACAAAAAAAATCGGTTAAAAACGACAAAAAATCGGTTAAAAACAACAAAAAAATCGGTTAAAACGACAAAAAATAACCAAAAAGCGACAAAAACGAAAAATAATCGATAAAAATGACCAAAAGGACAAAAATCGGTTAAAATGACAAAAAAATAACCAAAAAGCGACAAAAAATCGGTAAAATCGACAAAAATGACAAAAAACGACATAAAATCAGTAAAAATGACCAAAAAGCGACAAAAACGACTAAAAATCGGTAAAACAAAAAAAACTATAAAAACGACAAAAAATTACTTAAAATGACAAAAATTGACAAAAAAAACGACAAAAAGGACAAAAATTGGGTAGAAACGAAAAAAATAATCAAAAAGTGACAAAAGAAGACAAAATGGGTAAAAACGACAAAAAATCGCTTAAAACGACAAAAAATTGGTAAAAACGACAAAAAAATGACAAAAAAGCGATAAAAACGACAAAAAATAATCAAAAAGTGACAAAAAATGGGTAAAAACGACAAAAAATCGCTTAAAACGACAAAAAATTGGTAAAAATGATAAAAAGGCGATAAGAACGACAAAAAATAATCAAAAAGTAACAAAAATGGGTAAAAAGACAAAAAATCGCTTAAAACGACAAAAAATTGGTAAAAACGACAACAAATGACAAAAAAGCGATAAAAACGACCAAAAAAATCAAAAAGTGATAAAAAAAAAAGACAAAAATGGGTAAAAACGACAAAAAATCACTTAAAACGACAAACGACAAAAAAGAAAAAATGTTGAAAACTAATCAAAATTGATCAAAAAAGAAGAAAAAAATTTTGACAATTTTTTTTGCCCGGACAAAAAAAAAATATCCACCTATTCTCAAGTGATAGAATTCCCATGTTTATGGGTAAACTATTTATCCGGGTATTTATAATTTCCGGAAATAAATTTTTTATAAGCCAAACAAACGTGGTAATAGATTCCCATCTTAAATTTTTCCGAAAATAAAAAAAAAATACCGCGTACCAAACGCCCCCTTAAACTAATTACACGGACTACTCTCATATTTTATGTTTATTACACGGAATACTCCTACTTTAAGATAAAAATAGAAAGCTATAACATAACTATCCATATCTTTAAAAAAAATTTCCCTAAAGTGAAGGGTAGTGTGTGTAATTGGTTTTAAAGTAAGGATATTTCGTATTATAAACATAAAACTTGGGGGTAATTAACGTAGATAAATCCTTAAGTAAAATGTTTTATTAAACTAAGTGCTTATTTAGTCTATAAGCAGAAGCAGCTTTTAAAAGATTGAAAAGTTGTCCCAAGAGCTAATATGCTTACCAAACAACTTTCCTTCTTCAAAGAGAGATTCGTTCACCTAGTTGGGATAGGATGGGACGGGACGAATCTTTGACCTTGACTTGCGATGTCGTCATATTGGATATCTAGTTGGTTTTATTCCCTCTTGGCCCCCTGATTCTCTATATCGTCTTGCTTTCGAAATACTCAAAAAAACCAGTCAAGGTCGAAAACAAAACCTAGTTAAAGCGAGATTGGCCCATTAAGCCCTCTTTTTGTCTTAAGCGAATCGTTGCTTCGATTACAACAATTGTGATGAACTGACTAAATGACCGTGGTAAGAATTCTTCGTTCTATACAGGTGTTGCATATCTGCTGAGCCATTTTCGGGTTTAGCGTATTCCATCGTCTCTTCGTACGACTCTTCCCGGTTGGCGGCACGGTAAGCCTTTACTAACACTCACAAAAGATGAGAACTGGCAGAATCAATATGTTCCAACTTGTGGCCTTGCACCAACCATCCAACGGACAAAAAAATAAGCACGAGCAACCCAAATAAGGCTAGGTTTGGGATTACTTGTTGTTTCTCAAAAATCACAATAGAAGCAAATTTTCATGGCAACCACCCACTTCATAAGCTCGTCCAAATTGAACGAACTTTTCAAAAAAAAAAAATCTTGTGTACTAAATTGTTAGCCCAATGATTATATCATGTGTTTGTGTGAAACCCGTAAATTTTAGTTAATTAATTGAATAATTTAATTAGCTAATTAATACTATAAATCATTATTAATTGTTAATTTAGGAAAATTGTATTTTTAGAAAAATTTATTATTTCTGAAATTTTAGAGTTGAGTCAGAACCCGTAAAATTTTATTTTTATAAATTGTTGCTAAATTAATTATTATTATTTTTATGAAAAACCATATTTTAGAAAATATCTAATCCTAGAATTTCGAATGTTGGTCCTGACCCGTTCGGAACCTGACTTGAACCCGTCTCGAACCCAAATTTGTTTTTCCGAAATTAATCATTAAAGTCCATTAGTATATTATTATCCTATTTTTTTAAGAAAAGATATTCATATCATTTCCTATAAAACTTTCATTAATATATTTTTTATTACAACCCTAATTCATAACTCTCTTAAAACCAACAGCAAAGGAATAAATCATTTTAATTTTCTTTAACTCTCAATTAACACTTATTTAACTCTCTTATTACACTCTCTCACTCTCAATTGATCCAGGCAAAGGAAAAGCCTTTCCTTTCCTTCCCGACCAAACCGCTCGCCGGCCCCTTTCCTTCCGAAACCGCCAGCCGTCGCCACCCTTCCTCTTCCGAACGTCCGACAACCTTTCCCCTCCCGTAACCCCTGGTGCTCACCCCTATATAAACCTCCTTCTCTTCATTATTCCTCATTCACTCTCCCAAACCCTTTTTCCCAAAAGCCCTAGCCGGAGCTCCCTCCGGCACGCTCCCCGACGCCACATCCTGCGTCGCCAGAGTCCGGCGATCCCTGCGCGGCCCCCTTTCAGGCCGACCCCACGCGGCTTTTCCGCCGCCGTGCTTTCCCGAGCCACCCGCGGCCGCCCCCTTTGCGAGCCGTGGGCTGTTCACCTCCCCGAGCGACCCCGATCTGCTATCCTCAGCATCATGTGGATTCCGATCGGCTGTTTCTGTGGCCGCAAACCGCTGTCTGCGTGTTCTAGAGTTTTCTGAGTTCGTGTGGATTTTCATCTTCCCTAATTTTTCACCTGAGAGCTCTAGCCGAGCATCCGAGGTATATTTTTGGTGTTCCTGTGTTTCCCCCATATTGTGTCAATGATGACATGGTCTCCGATTCGTGGATTCGGATTTTCCGAATTTCCTTCGGAATGATTATGTGGTTTTAGGATTCTGTTGTTTGTTAGTTCTGTGGTTCTCGGAAATTTTCGAGTAGAGTTCAGGATGTTCTATACGTGGTTCTGTAGCTTTTGGTTCCCGAATTTCATTTCGGATTCTTCGGTTATTTCGGAATTCATGCTGTGATGTTTAGTATTCTGGTTTCTTTTCGGATGTGGTTCTGATTATTCCAATTTTGATATGGAATAGTCGGGCTTGCTTCCGATTTCGAGTTCGATAGATTTGGAGTTTGGATTCTCGGATTCAGGATTTAAGCTCTGTTAATTCATTTTATATATATAAATCGCTTTGAAAAGGATTTTGGTTATGTATTGGCATTTGGAATATTTTGTTTGTATTTTTTCAGGATTGGGTTGTCCCAATTATAGAGGAGGTGCTGCCCAAATTTTCGAGAATATATTTTAAAGTCTTGAATAAAATTATTTTCAAATCCTACCTAAATGCAAACGAAACCGGTCATTCCGGACGTTGAGGCATAAGCTAGAATTCAACCTGAGATTTTATGACCAAGTCTGAGACGCATTTTAATAATTATTTTAATTTATTATTATTTTTAGAATGGTTACTGTTGTTAATATTTTGGTGCAGGACTTCGGCCTACTGTTGGACCGTTCGCGGCACTCAGAGCTCACCTTTAATTTTAGTTAATTTATGTAAAGAAATTTGTAAGGACATAAGTCCAAGTTTTTCTTTTCTATTTTCTGTGAAATTGTAATAGTAAGTAGTTTTTTCTTTTATTTTCTGAATTGTTGATTTGTAGGTAACGCGTAAACGGTAAACTAAATATTTATTTTTATAGAAAAATTAATAAGAGTTTTCTCACATTAAAAATAATAAGATTTCAAGTTTGTAACCTAGAAAAATTTCATGACTTCTCATTAAAAGAAAAATAACTAATATATATATATATTACAAAATACGAAGTTTTGCCAAATAATTGAAAATTGCAAAGTTTCCAATAAAAATGTTAACTTGATTTTCCCTCGTTAAATTAATAACTTGAATCGCATCAATAAACGTGTTTTATTTATAACAATATACAATTTGACTAGGATCAAATTTTAGAGATTGTAACTAGCACACCTACATCTGGTTAAATTTTGGTTCTAAGAAAGAACTTCTCCAATGTAGGATTTCAAGGACGAGTCTGATTTCCTTTTCTGGAACCGACCCTTCAAAATCCAGTTATAAACAAAGGCAAGTACGGTTGTCACGCCCCAGAACCAGAATACTGGAGAGCGGGGGCAGACATAGCCAGCTACGTATATTGAAATAGAATACATTTCAACTATACGGTCACGGCTGTCTAGATATGAGGGTTTACTACAAGCCAGCAGTCTCTTAAGGTCAAGCCTATTGTCTCAATCTCAAGCAATTAACAGAGTTACAAGATGTTAGAGCATCAAATATATATATATAAGGCGTCCCAAATATTACATATTGGATGATCATGAAGCTAGTCGTACAAAATGATAGGACTAGCAAGAGTTCAGTCATACATGATCAACCCTAGGATTTGTTAATCATGTTTACAGCCCGTAGGCAGACAGTAAGTAAATGTGCATCGAGCTAACAGGTGCTCGTCGGCTAAACGCCTCAAAAGAATAAATTTACAAATAAGTGGATAAAACAAAAAGGAAAATCCACTCTTGGCCCGGGTTCCATCTAGTTGTCACCATTGGGCTGGAAGCTCGGTAGATCCTCGGGAGCTGCTCCGAAATCTGGCCACACAAAACCAGCTGGGTCAAACCCCAGAAAGAGCAAGTGCCACAAAGGAGGCCACAAATAAGAACAAAAGCCAGCATATCAGAACATAAAGAATAAAAGAAGTACAAGTAGTAAGGTACACAGGACGATAAACGACTAGGGACGTGGAACCATTCCGGGAGCCAGGTTACAATCCTTAAACCAAACAAGGACCGGGATTGTACCCCTTCGCCTGAATAGCTCACTGTCTCTACCCATTTATCGTTAAGATAAATAAAACAAACATGCTCAGGAGATAGCAGGTACTGGAGCTAGACAAGACTTAGACAAGGCTGGACACCATCCATTCACAATCGGCCAAGCAAGTGCTACGGCTTACTACTTTAACTAACTAGGGTTATCACAAGCCTAATTACTAACAAGATGCAAGTGAGAATTTTCAGTCCCAAGCCCTGCAGACTATCTAGTTATCCTTCCGCGGGTTGAGAGTTATAGGTGGGTACATTGCCCGGGAGACAAATGTACCCTTAGGTGACTTAGAGGGTGCAACACATGACAGTGTGCTGGAAATGTGCTCTACTCGTCGGCAAGCTACAAGTCCATTAAAGCGCCCAGATAACGAGATTGCCTGTGACTGGGAATTCTCCATGTTCTAGTTTGATCTAATAATTAGCCTAATCCAATTTAGCGCGAGTCCCTGGCCGTGGTACCCAGGAAGTCACGTCCTAGGCATGATGCAAGACAAGACAAGTGGATTGTACAAACAAGCAAGCAGGAACACCCACGGTGTCAAGTTGATTATACGAGTCAAGTTAGAAGTTACAAGTCAAGTCAAGTCAGGAGTGCGCCGCCACGGGCCACTATCAAGTTATCAAGATAAATCATGTCAGGGTGCTTGTTAGGAGTGCGCCACGACGGGCCTCTATCATGTCAGGTTGGTCATGTCAGGAGTGCACCACTACGGGTCACTGTCGTGTTATGCTAGGTCCTTGTCATACCATGCCATGTACAATAGACATTCCAAACATATTAAGTAAAATCAAGTTCATAACAAAAGGCGTAAGGATATAAAATGGACGTAAAACATCTAATAAAATACCAATATATATAGGGCTATAGAAGAGCCAAGCTAAAAGATCTCCATGATTGGACATATTGTGCAAGGGGTCATGGGGTTGGATTGCGCAAGAGTCAAGTGCGCCAGGGGCCAACTACGCAGGGTGAGCTGCGCAGGGTACCAACTACGCCAGAGATGGATGGCGCAGCAGATGGGTTGCGCGGGATCAAATTGCGCAGGGGTTAGACTGCGCAGGAGGGGATGGCGCAGGGTGAGCTGCGCAGAGGGTGGACTGCGCAGGAGGGGATGGCGCAGGGTGAGCTGCGCAGAGGGTTAGTGCGCCAAGGGAGATGCGCGGTTCAGCCCGAGAGGCCGGGCGCAATCGACTATGCACAATGAAGGCGCTGGCCGAGAAGGAAGGTGCGCAGTTCACCAAAGGGTGAGCTGCACAATCGTCCTTGCACTAAAGAGCGCAGGCCGAGAGGGCTGCTTCTCCAACCCGAGAAGAACCCCAAGAACTTCAAAACTTCAATTCTTCATAACTTGATCAAATCAAAACCAAATCTAGATTTTCAAAGTTCTAACTTGAGTAAAATCGAATTCTCTTCCACATGGAAGCATCAAAACATACAAAAATCAAAGTTAAATAGATCAAAACCATGTAAATTCGAAAATAGTAAAAACCTAGATCTAGAACAAAGGAAACTCCAAATCACAAAATGTCAAGTTCTAAAGTTGTTCTCCATGGCCTAATCTAGCTAATGGACAAATAAAAAGTGGTGCTTATTTGATGGCAAGGTGCACTTGCCTAAGGGGTTGGGGAGTTGTGTGGAAGAAGGAAGAAGAAGAAAATTAATGGAAATAATAAGGAGAGAGAAAGTTTGGTAGAGATATAATGAGGGTGGTTGTGTTGTGTTGAGGGTAGAGTGTAGGTTAAAGTGTTCCACTCATGATGAACCAAACCAAACCAACTTCCACAAAATAAAACCAAGCCATGGTCCAAAACCCATTTACGAGAAACCAAAATCCGCAAGTCGAGAAAATTAAAATACGTGCCAAAATCAAATATGAGCATAAATACGTAATACAGGAAATGGAGGTGACAACTCTACCCACCTTCAAAGAATTCCGTCCTCGGAATTTAATCAAGGAGCTAGAGATTGCCACGACAAGCTATACTAAGCACAGACAAGCTACACTAAGCAGTTCAATCATACAATCATACAATGCAAGCAAGGAAGGGAAAGTGTAAGGCATAAGAAGGACATTATACCTCACGAGTCAAACAGGTAGGGATATCGCGATCGGATGTCGTCCTCACGCTTCCACGTTGTCTTACCTAGAGAGTGATGACCCCAAGCAACACGGACTAAGTTAATAGTCTTGTTCTTGAGCGTCTTTTCTCTCCGGTCCAATATAGACACGGGCCTCTCCTCATACGAAAGGTTGGTACCAACAACCAATTCCGAATGATCTAGGATATGGCTCGGGTCCGGGATGTACCGTCTTAATTGGGATACATGGAATACATCATGTACCTCACTTAGCGACGGCGGAAGAGCGAGACGATAGGACACATCGCCTACTCGCTCTAGAATATCGAATGACCCTATATACCTAGGACTAAGCTTTCCCCGTACGCCAAAACGAATGACGCCGCGGGTAGGCGAGATCCTAAGGAATACATGGTCGCCGACGGCAAATTCTAAGGGACGCCGATGAGCATCGGCCCAATGGCGCTGGCGATCCTGAGCAACTCGGAGGTGATCTCTGACTCTCCTGACCACTTCAACCGTCTGAGAAATCAGTTCTGGACCGAGCATCTGCCTCTCTCCGATATCGTCCTATGCTAACGAGGATCTGCACTTCCTACCATACAGAGCCTCGAAGGGTACCATCTGGATACTGGCCTGGAAACTATTGTTGTACGAGAATTCCACCAGGTGCAGGTGATCCTCCCACGAACCACCGAAGTCAAGGGTACACGACCGCAACATATCTTCGAGAGTTTGTATAGTACGCTCTGACTGCCCATCTGTCTGCGGATGATACGCTGAGCTGAACTTGAGACGAGTCCCCAAACTTTGATGAAGACTGCGCCAGAAGTGCGATGTGAATCTCGTATCCCTGTCTGATACTATGCTGACTGGCACTCCGTGAAGTCTGACGACCTGCCTGAGATACATCTCTGCTAGCTGCACCGTCGACTGTCCAACTCTAAATGGAAGAAAGTGTGCCACCTTGGTAAGCCTGTCCACAATGACCCAAATAGCATCTCTGCCTGTCGGAGATCTGGGTAACCCAGTCACGAAATCCATGGTTATGTGCTTCCATTTCTATTCTGGGATCGGTAAAGGTTGAAGAAGTCCAGCTGGCCTCTGATGTTCAGCCTTGACCTGTTGGCAAACCAAACATCGAGAGACATACCAGGCTATCTCCCTCTTCATACCATTCCACCAAAGTGTTGACGAATATCTCTGTACATCTTCGTGCCGCCTGGGTGAATGGAGTACTGCGAACTATGAGCCTCTGCCATGACTTCCTGTCTGATATCTCCACTGGGTACACAAAGACGCGTGCCGTGTCGAAGTGTACCATCCTCATGAATACATAACTCTGGCCTTCTCCCTGCCTCGCACTCTGCTCTGAGCCGCTGAATCTTGGAATCTGTTAACTGTGCTGTCCGGATCCTCTCAACTATGGTGGACTGAATCTGTAGGCTGGCCATCAAGGCCATATTGGAAGGAAGAACCACTTCAATTCCCATCTTCTGAAGATCCGCCAATAGCTCTGGTTGCGCCGTCAGGAAATAAACTCCGGCTCTCCGGCTCAACGCATCTGCTACAACGTTGGCCTTCCCTGGATGATACTGCAAATCCACATCGTAGTCCACCAGTAGCTCGAGCCATCTTCTCTGCCGCATATTAAGATCCTTCTGGGTGAAAACATACTTCAGGCTCTTATGATCAGTAAATATCTCCACTCTGTCTCCGTACAAGTAGTGTCTCCACAACTTAAGTGCAAACACTACTGCTGCTAGCTCCAAGTCGTGGGTCGGGTAATTCTTCTCATGATCACGGAGTTGACGTGACGCATAAGCAATTACCTTCCCATGCTGCATCAAAACATATCCCAATCCTCTGCCTGAAGCGTCGCAATAAACTGTGAATCCTCCGGTCCCATCTGGAAGGGTGAGAATGGGAGCCGTTATCAAACCTCGCTTCAACTTCTCAAATGATTCCTGACATTCTGCTGTCCAAACGAACGGCACATCCTTGCGGGTCAATTGGGTCATCGGTGCTGAAATCCTTACAAAATCAGAGACGAACCGCCGGTAGTAGCCGGCCAATCCAAGAAAGCTGCAAACTTCTGCCACTGAGCTGGGTACTGGCCATGCCTCGATAGCCACAATCTTCTGGGGATCCACTTCCACTCCGCCTCTGGTAATGATGTGACCTAAGTAAGAAATGCGATCGAGCCAGAACTCGCATTTACTGAACTTGGCGTACAACTGGTGCTCTCTGAGAATCTGGAGGACAATTCTGAGATGCTGCTCGTGCTCTGCTTCACTCTTGCTATAGACCAGGATGTCATCAAGGAACACTATCACAAACTGATCCAAGTAAGGCATGAAAATACGGTTCATGAGGTCCATGAACACTGCCGGCGCATTGGTCGCTCCAAAGGGCATAACTAGAAACTCCCAATGCCCGTACCTAGATCTGAACGCCGTCTTCGGGATGTCCTGCTCTCTGACTCTGATCTGGTGGTATCCTGACCGCAAGTCTATCTTCGAGAAAACTGAAGCCCCTTTGAGTTGATCAAACAAGTCATCTATCCTCGGGAGAGGGTATCTGTTCTTGATTGTCACTGAGTTCAAGGTACGATAATCAATACATAGCCTGGACGTACCATCCTTCTTTTTCACAAGAAGCATCGGGGCTCTCCAAGGCGATCCACTTGCACGAATGAATCCCTTGGTCCTGAGTTCTTCAATCATCTTGTACAAAATCTCCAACTCTGAAGGCGCCATTCTGTAGACTCGCTCTGATACTGGTGCTGTCCCGGGAATCAAGTCGATGGTGAACTCGATCTCCCGCTCTGGTGGCATCCCTAGAAGTTCCTCTGGGAAGACATCTGGAAACTCTTCAACTATCCGGGGTAACTGCACTGCTGCTACTGCCATCCGCAATACTGGAGGAGATGGCTCTACTGTGCCTCTGGAAAATGAAAACTCTGGCTCTCCGGGAATACTAAAGACAACTCTGCCAGCATGGCAGTCTATCCTAGCATAATGGTTCCTCAACCAATCCATGCCTAGGACTACATCATAGTCCGCCATAGGGAACTCTATGAGCCTAGCGGGGAACTCTCTACCGCTAACTACGATCCGACACGAGGAAAACACTCGATCTACTCCCACAAGACCATTACCAGTAAGTATATTGAGCCTCACTGATAATGACTCGGGCTCCAATCCTATCCGTGTCGTGAATCGTGCAGACATGAATGAATACGATGCACCCGAATCAAATAATACAGATGCTGGAAAGGTGTTGACGAGAATAGTACCTGCCACTACCTCACCTGGTGCAACTTCTTCTTCCATGGTCATCATCATAGCCTGACCTCTAGCTGCGGGTCCTCTCTGCTGGAAACCCCTCTGTCGGTTCTGTGCTGGAGCCTGGGTGATCTGCTGCTGGTTCTGCTGCTGAAAGGCCTGGGCCTGAGGCAACAATGGCCTCGGGTACTGCTGCTGCTGCTGAACTGGAGCTGGGGCTGGTCCTCTCACCGAAGAACTAGAAAGGTTGGATGATGATGGACCTCCCCTATTCGGGCAGGTCCCTATCTGGTGGTCTGCTCCTCCACAAGCCAGGCACAATCCCTGTGCCCTACGACACTCTGCCACTACATGGCCCGGCTTCCCGCAATGTGAACATCCCACCGCGGAAGACTGCTTCTGCTTCGGCTGCTGCGGGTACGTCGGGGTCGAATGCTGAACCGACGTCACTGAGGCCGCCCGCCTCGGAGTTCCAATGGTTATACCCCTAGCTGCCGGGGCTGGAGCTGAAGATTGGTGCATCTGGTTGTGGGACCGCTTCCTGCCTCCGGTCCTGTCTACAATTCTCCGGGAGGTATACTCATGCCTCCTTGCTGCCTTCAACACTGCATCGAACGTCTGGTGCTCGAACTGCTCCACAGCCAATAATATCTCTAAGTGCAGTCCTTGCTGGAACCGCTGAGCCCTATCGAACTCGGTTGCCACCAAGGTGGGGGCGAACCTACTCAGCCTAGAAAACTCGGTCGCATAGCCATCGACCGTCCTGCCTCCTTGCTTCAAGTTGGTGAATCTGGTCTGCAGGTCGTACCGTGCCACCGCATCGAAGTACTTCGTCTGGAATCTCTCTCTGAACGTCGCCCAAGTGACTGGTGCCGCTAACCCCATGGCCCGAGCTGCCCACCAATCGCGAGCCAAGTCTAACAACTGTAGGCATACCACCGCCACCTTCTCATTCTCAGGTGTCCTAGCTGCTTCTAGAACCACCTCGGTATCCTGAAGCCAAGCGTCTGCGGCAATCGCATCTTCACTGCCGTCAAAGAAGGGAGGGTTCAAGCGCTTGAAACTGTTGGCCGCCTGATTCCCTTGGGGACCTCCTCGGTTTAGTGCATCATGAACTTCCTGGTGCAAGGCGTCGCCTCGACGATCTTGGGATGCAAGCAGTTCTCTGATAAGCCCTACCAAAGGTCCCTCATCCTGTCTAGCTGGTTGAACGGGCGGAGCTGCATGAACTAGAGGTTCTGAGCCTCCGGGAAGCATAACTCGGGAGGCTACTCCAGAGTGCTGAGCTTGATCTTCCTGGCGCTGGGGTGCTTGTCGAGCTTCCTCTGGCTGGTTGGCAGGTCCGGGAGTAATGCCGCTGAAGAAGACGACATAGGGGACAATAAGGAAAGGACCAGGACAGATTAATGATACAAGCATGTGATCAGGTCAAGATTCTCAGGGATTTGAAGATACGAGCAGAGATCAAGGACGAATATTGATTGAGACATCTATTCGGTAAACCCTCACATTTCTTGAATGCCAAGACCTGCATGGGCCACCACTTAAACCATGTCACGCCCCAGAACCAGAATACTGGAGAGCGGGGGCAGACATAGCCAGCTACGTATATTGAAATAGAATACATTTCAACTATACGGTCACGGCTGTCTAGATACGAGGGTTTACTACAAGCCAGCAGTCTCTTAAGGTCAAGCCTATTGTCTCAATCTCAAGCAACTAACAGAGTTACAAGATGTTAGAGCATCAAATATATATATATAAGGCGTCCCAAATATTACATATTGGATGATCATGAAGCTAGTCGTACAAAATGATAGGACTAGCAAGAGTTCAGTCATACATGATCAACCCTAGGATTTGTTAATCATGTTTACAGCCCGAAGGCAGACAGTAAGTAAATGTGCATCGAGCTAACAGGTGCTCGTCGGCTAAACGCCTCAAAAGAATAAATTTATAAATAAGTAGGTGAAACAAAAAGGAAAACCCACTCTTGGCCCGGGTTCCGTCTAGTTGTCACCATTGGGCTGGAAGCTCGGTAGATCCTCGGAAGCTGCTCCGAAATCTGGCCACACAAAACCAGCTGGGTCAAACCCCAGAAAGAGCAAGTGCCACAAAGGAGGCCACAAATAAGAACAAAAGCCAGCATATCAGAACATAAAGAATAAAAGAAGTACAAGTAGTAAGGTACACAGGGCGATAAACGACTAGGGACGTGGAACCATTCCGGGAGCCAGGTTACAATCCTTAAACCAAACAAGGACCGGGATTGTACCCCTTCGCCTGAATAGCTTACTGTCTCTACCCATTTATCGTTAAGATAAGTAAAACAAACATGCTCAGGAGATAGCAGGTACTGGAGCTAGACAAGACTTAGACAAGGCTGGACACCATCCATTCACAATCGGCCAAGCAAGTGCTACGGCTTACTACTTTAACTAACTAGGGTTATCATAAGCCTAATTACTAACAAGATGCAAGTGAGAATTTCCAGTCCCAAGCCCTGCAGACTATCTAGTTATCCTTCCGCGGGTTGAGAGTTATAGGTGGGTACATTGCCCGGGAGACAAATGTACCCTTAGGTGACTTAGAGGGTGCAACACATGACAGTGTGCTGGAAATGTGCTCTACTCGTTGGCAAGCTACAAGTCCATTAAAGCGCCCAGATAACGAGATTGCCTGTAACTGGGAATTCTCCATGTTCTAGTTTGATCTAATAATTAGCCTAATCCAATTTAGCGCGAGTCCCTGGCCGTGGTACCCATGAAGTCACGTCCTAGGCATGATGCAAGACAAGACAAGTGGATTGTACAAACAAGCAAGCAGGAACACCCACGGTGTCAAGTTGATTATACGAGTCAAGTTAGAAGTTACAAGTCAAGTCAAGTCAGGAGTGCGCCGCCACGGGCCACTATCAAGTTATCAAGATAAATCATGTCAGGGTGCTTGTTAGGAGTGCGCCACGACGGGCCTCTATCATGTCAGGTTGGTCATGTCAGGAGTGCACCACTACGGGTCACTGTCGTGTTATGCTAGGTCCTTGTCATACCATGCCATGTACAATAGACATTCCAAACATATTAAGTAAAATCAAGTTCATAACAAAAGGCGTAAGGATATAAAATGGACGTAAAACATCTAATAAAATACCAATATATATAGGGCTATAGAAGAGCCAAGCTAAAAGATCTCCATGATTGGACATATTGTGCAAGGGGTCATGGGGTTGGATTGCGCAAGAGTCAAGTGCGCCAGGGGCCAACTACGCAGGGTGAGCTGCGCAGGGTACCAACTACGCCAGAGATGGATGGCGCAGCAGATGGGTTGCGCGGGATCAAATTGCGCAGGGGTTAGACTGCGCAGGAGGGGATGGCGCAGGGTGAGCTGCGCAGAGGGTGGACTGCGCAGGAGGGGATGGCGCAGGGTGAGCTGCGCAGAGGGTTAGTGCGCCAAGGAAGATGCGCGGTTCAGTCCGAGAGGCCGGGCGCAATCGACTATGCACAATGAAGGCGCTGGCCGAGAAGGAAGGTGCGCAGTTCACCAAAGGGTGAGCTGCACAATCGGCCTTGCGCTAAAGAGCGCAGGCCGAGAGGTCTGCTTCTCCAACCCGAGAAGAACCCCAAGAACTTCAAAACTTTAATTCTTCATAACTTGATCAAATCAAAACCAAATCTAGATTTTTCAAAGTTCTAACTTGAGTAAAATCGAATTCTCTTCCACATGGAAGCATCAAAACATACAAAAATCAAAGTTAAATAGATCAAAACCATGTAAATTCGAAAATAGTAAAAACCTAGATCTAGAACAAAGGAAACTCCAAATCACAAAATGTCAAGTTCTAAAGTTGTTCTCCATGGCCTAATCTAGCTAATGGACAAATAAAAAGTGGTGCTTATTTGATGGCAAGGTGCACTTGCCTAAGGGGTTGGGGAGTTGTGTGGAAGAAGGAAGAAGAAGAAAATTAATGGAAATAATGAGGAGAGAGAAAGTTTGGTAGAGATATAATGAGGGTGGTTGTGTTGTGTTGAGGGTAGAGTGTAGGTTAAAGTGTTCCACTCATGATGAACCAAACCAAACCAACTTCCACAAAATAAAACCAAGCCATGGTCCAAAACCCATTTACGAGAAACCAAAATCCGTAAGTCGAGAAAATTAAAATACGTGCCAAAATCAAATACGAGCATAAATACGTAATACAGGAAATGGAGATGACAACGGTTGTGTTTATTTTTTAATTTAGTTAATAATTGTAATATTGCAAGATTAAACCACATTGCTACACGAACTCTCTCCTAGAGTATTGATTGTTATTGATTGTGGGATTGGGGAGTAGTGTAGTGTATTATGACTAATACCCCTCATATTGCATATTGATTGTGCGAGCTTACCCCTCATACACACAAGGATAAGCCGTATCGTATCACTAGGATACTATTGTACAACCCAAGCCGGTCATAAGCATTACATACTCAAAAATCACATTGTTTTCAATTGTGAAAAAATTGCTGGAAAATATTGTTCAAATATTTTAACTGTTTAAACTGCAAATTTCTAATTATTAGTTAAATTGTTAAATTTTCATAATTGTACTTTTCTCCTTTCCTGACTGGATCCCCCACCCCCAATAGGTTCCTTTGATGAAGCTAAGCTATTGATAAATAGCTACTACGACCCGGTGCTTTATCCAGCTGTTCTGCCGGAGTCCCATTTGGAGGACGATGATTCTGTGGCTGATGAGCCTACTCTCTAGAGGATGATTTTCTTTTAGTTTGATATTGAATAAAAAGACAATTTTTATTTTTATCAGTTGTATTAAGTGAACCTTTTATTGGACAAGTTTTTATTATTCAGAATTTAGATGTTGTGACAAAATAGATTGTGTTGTTGTGATTACCTGCATTTGGATACAGCTTACTGCCGCCGTCTCACAACGGTGCAGGCTGGGCATGATCCGATTCGATCCAACAATTTGGGACCGGGTCGTGACATATTTTTAGTGGTGGCCCATGCAGGTCCGATCAACAACTTAGGTAAACATATCTAGAAACATTTAGAACACTATAATATTAATTTGTCACAACATAGGACCGATATATATTATAAATAAATATTTTTGTTTGTTATAGACTGGTCGGCTACCTTGCTTATGTTTTGCAATCCTAAACCTTCCAGAGTATGGCCACCAATCCTGCTGGCGATGGGATGTCATCACCCGATCACACCCCACCTCCTTAATCGAGTCCGGATCCTACACCCCGGCAGCTGACCGATCGTCCCCATAATGCACCAGCACCCCGTGGATTTTACACTACCACTCAAGTGTTAGATCCTACATCTTCGCAGACTCAACAAGCTCCTACGGTGGTGCCCGATCCAGCTGCCCCACCAATGCCCGTGAACCCCACCGACCTCGTAGGCCTACTACGAGGAGTTCTTGAGGCACAGAGAACTCAAGCTGAAGCTCATCGCGAACAGACGACAATTATGAGAGAAGGCATGGAGAATGCCCACAATGTGGCTATGACTGCACTGGAGAGAGGAGACACAGCCCAATCTGAACCAAGGCCGGCTAAAGTCGGAGATATCGAGAAATTCAAGAAGCTGGGCCCTCGACCTTTCAAAGGAACCGAGGGAATCATTTATGCTGACGAATGGCTCGACAGTATAGAGCGTCTCCTCAGCGTTGCTCGACTTCCTGATGATCTCCAAGTTGAAGCTGTGGGACTCCAACTGTTAGATGTAGCCATCACCTGGTATCGGAATGAACCCCGACTCCAGGACAGGAAGCTTGACTGGAACACCTTCAAGATGTTGTTCCACAGGAAGTTCTTCCCAACATCAGAGTTACGGGAGATGGAAAGACAGTTCCAGAATCTGAAACAAGGGAACATGACTGTTGGAGAATATACGGCCGAGTTTGGTCAACTTAGTCGCTTTGCCAAGAACTTGGTTGCTGATCCCGCCGATCGTGCTAAAAGATTCAGGTATGGACTGAGGGAAGAGGTTCGTACTCCCGTGATCGCAAGCGACACCAAGACGTACGAGAGGATCCTAATACGAGCTCATGATATAGAGAAGAGTCAGCCTGCTCGTTCAAAGAGGAAGTATTCTGGAACTAGCAACTTTCAGAATAACCAGAAGAGGCCCAATTACAACAATAACAACAGGCCTTCTCACCACCAGTAGCAGCATCATCAGGCGAGGAACAATGACAGAGCGCCTCAGAAGCAGATTCCTGTCAGCGATTTCTGCAAGAGGCCAGGACATCAGTCGAACATCTGCAGGAAGAGGCTAGGACGCTGCCTAGTCTGTGGGTCTGCCACCCACCAAGTGAAGGATTATCCCACGGCATTCAACCGGACTGGAACAACATCACAGAAGGCTCCCCTACCCACTTAGCAACAACAGTTTGGGCAGCATCAATAGAAGACTGGGCGAGCTTTTGCCCTAACAGCAGATGAGCAAATGCCAGAGCAGGAATCCACCGCTGATGTCATCGCAGGTTTCATTTATGTGCATTCACATCCTGCTTTAGCATTATTTGATTCGGGTGCATCACATAGTTTTATATCATCAAAATTTATCTCTGCACACCACCTAGTTACGAGATTTAGCAAAAAGATATGTAGAGTTATGACTGATGGTGGACCCATACCCATCACTGAGACCTGTAACTGCCCTATAAATATCTCAGGACACAATTTTTTAGCACCCTTACTTGTGATGCCCTTACCTAACTATGATGTAGTCCTAGGAATGGACTGGTTAAGTAAGCAGCATGCGCTGATAGATTGTCATAGAGGATGTGTAGTCTTCAGCCCACCTGGAGAGCCGGAGTTTGAAATCTCTCGAGCTCCAGAAGATATGGAGGGTATTACTTACTCCTCTATCACCGAAGAATCTGGACCTCCTCACCCTATCATAGCAGAATTCATGGATGTTTTTTCTGATAGTCTTCCAGGATTACCCTCGAATCGAGATGTAGAATTCACCATCTACCTAGTTCCTGGCTCTGCCCCTATTTCTCGGGGATGCTACAGAGTCAACCCTAAGGAGGCCAAGGAAATGAAGGACCAGATCAATGAGCTGAAGGCCCTTGGATTTATCAGAGATGCAACTTCACCCTGGGGAGCACCTGTCTTGTTCGTACCCAAGAAGGACGGGACTGTGCGGATGTGCATCGACTACCGGGCGCTGAATAATATCACCATCAAGAACAAGTACCCTCTGTCCCGCGTCGATGACATGTTTGATCAACTCAGTGGAGCTAAGGTATTCTCGAAGATATACCTTCGATCTGGTTACCATCAAATCAAGGTCAGGAAGGAGGATATTCCAAAGACGGCATTCAACACAAAATATGGTCAGTATGAATTTTTGGTCATGCCGTTTGGATTGACGAATGCCCCTGCGGTATTCATGAACCTTATGAACAAGGTTTTCCATGAATATCTAGATCAGTTTTGTCACGCCCCGCTCCCGTAGGAGCGATCGTCCTCGCTAAGGCGTGATGTCGCACGGGCCTAGGTTACGCCCGTGCAAGGCTAAGTCCATAAATGGCCAATTTTAGCTAGGCCACAGAGTCGCACAGAGTGTTTCCATTTTGCAGCGGAAAGTAATTGAACACAAATTAAAGCAAATTCAAACTCTTTATTGACATTCAAAAAGTTTACAAGCGGCGCTAGGCCGAGATTACAAATCGCTCAAGCTCTCCCTCTCTGAAACATAAAAGGCGTGCCAAATGGCTTACAAGATGGAATAATTCATGGCGATGTTTCGATACATTATGTCATGTATATGGTGCTTCAGCTTCTTGCAACGCGCCAAGGCCCCAGAGAGAGCTCCGCGCCTTAGCACGTTCGAGGGAAGCTCCGCACCCGACGACGTCTTTTGCATCCTGTAAGCAGACTGTTGGGTTATCAGTACATTGTTATGCACTGGTGGGGAGGCTAGCTCGCCCACAATGCTATCATTACCAAACACGTTCTATTTACTTTTGTGCACCTTCTATCATTCATTGTCTTGCAAATCTTGCCTTAGGGTCAATTTTATGGCACATATCATAACCTATCTCGTGTTGCCGAATTCAAGTGTCGTATGAAAATACATGCACGACTTACCCATACTTACCGTCCGGCCTTCCCTGTCCAAGTAAACCAAGTTAGTCAAGAATTCATATAAACTTTCAATGTCAGTGTGTATCCCTGCCTCAGGTCCTAGCGCGACGTAGGCGTGTTTTCTAACTCAATTTCACGAAGTACTCTTTATCCTTTGGTGTGTTATATTTCAAGCCTGTTCAGAAGGTACTTCATTTAGTTAACTTAGACCACTTTGTTCAATGCAAGGACTTGCACGTGGATTACCACCAGCAAAGCCCACTTAACTCTATATGCACCGGTCGCTGGCATCATAAGCCATTTTGGACCCTTTTTACCTTGGTATTTCGCAACTATTCAGAGCGTGCGGACTGGTACACGTTGATAGTGTCTTGAAATACCCTGCATTTACATCCCCCGGATGACCAAGCCCACACCCAGGCAACCCGTAAGCCCCCTTTTGATTTTTGCCCAGGCCGGCCACGATCCTCCCTTTGATCATGCTGCAGAAATCCTTTATATCTCCCACCTCCCGTATACGAAGGGATTGTCCACGACCATTTCGTATTATTTGTCCTTTTTAACTTAACGACTGTCTCCGAGCCGTAGGCTAACCCTTAGCCATAATGCGTTATCGACCAGGTTGGCGTCCGTGGAGCGCGGGTAGCGAGCCCCGTTGCACGTGCCCTTCATACCTGTCGCTAACCATTCCTTTCTTTCTTATCTTTTTATTCATTCTTTCTTTTCTTTCTTTCACTTGTCCGTTCGTTCATTGATTCATTCACATATTCATTTATTCATTCGTCGATTCATTCATTCACTTATTCGTTCATTCATTCATTCATACATTTTTGCAACTCTCGGTACGGGAGTCGCCTTGGCGACCCATCGGTCCATAGTCTTTCAATGTTGCTATACTCTACTCGGAACGACTATGTGATAGTCTTCTATTTCATTGTTGTAATCCATTCATTGTTTCATTGTTGAACGCATAAGGAACTTGTACGTAAGCTTGTGCCTTAGCACGAGCGTGGAGCGCGGTGCGAGAGTTCTCACATTTTCTGTCACCCCCAGTTTTCAGAAACATGGATATTTTTGTCATTTTTCATTTTAGAATATTTTTGAAATCATTTATTTATTCATAATATTATTTTGGGGTTATTTGAGTCGGGTTTGAATTTTAGCTCAATCCGACTTGAAACGGGGACCCGGGGTAGTTTTGACTCTAGTGGGACCCACACACTAGATAGGCATGGCCCACATAATATTAATTTTATTCCACATGATATTAATTTTAGTTAGTAGTTAGACTAATTATTTATGGATATGTTTAGTTTAATTAGAGACTTAAAACTAGACTAATTTGACCTCAACCTTTAACCCATTCTTAATTTAAATCAAATAGGTCAAGTGGGGGCATTTTGGACTTTTCCAATGGGGACACCTCACCCTTTTTTGGCAGCCACCTATGGGGGGGTGTCACGCCCCAGAACCAGAATACTGGAGAGCGGGGGAATGACTCAGCCAGCTACGTATTACGGGTAGATGAATACCGTATAATACGATCAATGTTGTCTAAAAGACGAGGGGGGTGCATACTACATGAAAGTCTCACTATGGTCACTTCACATCTATTGTCTCAATCATTCAAATAAGAAACATAAATAGAGAACATGTAAGATAAAGCAGTAAGGCGTCCCAAACGTTCAGTCAAAATGTTCTTGAGATCTGGCTTTACAAAATATAGCCAGATGATATAGCAACATATACACAATTGTTATCAGCTGCAGTCTGACTTAATTACAATTATGTAAGGGTAAGTACAAGACAATCCGACTAACATATCGGTGCCAAACGGCAAAATATAAAGTAAGTAACAAAACGAGCGGGGAAGTAAGGAACCCACTCGAGTCCTCCTGCGATCATTCCTCTAGTATTGACCATCTTGGAGGTGGAAGTAAGCTGAGTCCTCGGGAACCGGCTCTAAATCTGGCCATGCAAAACCAGAGAGGTTAGACCTCCAATAGCAAGTACCACAAGGAAGCACGATATGAGGAATTAAAACCAGTAATAAGAGAATATGATAAGTAGATCTCTGCTTGCCACTGGGATTCACATAACATCACAACACTTCGAACCAACCTCCCAACCAAACAAGGACAGAAGTTGGCCCGTCATGTCCTGACATTCTGATCATCTCAGTTAGGTAACAGAGTAGGTACAATACACAAACAAATCATCTTTGAACGGCCAATCAATTCCTATGGCTTGCTATTGTGAGTCCCAAGTTATCCTGGAATTATGCAATTAGGGATTTCTCAGTTCTTACTATGTGCAAGCAAGGCTAGTCTATCCAATCAATCAATTGCGCCAATCATGTAGTTAGACGAGTCCCAGCGGGACGTCCGCCGTTATAGCATGTACAATAATATAAGCAGATACCGTTCCCTGCCCGTGTGACAGATTTACCGTATCTGTGAGAACCAGCCGGCCCGTCGAGCACTTAATAGTCCCAAGGGGGCTGCCATATAAGAACTCGGGAATCCATTCTCTCCATGCCATCATTATTTTATTTAACTTAATAGTCTCTACGTTGCGTGAAGTTTCATGCCGTGGATCATGGTCATTCAAATGAGTACTTTCGTACGGGATACGATATGCGCAACTCTACAACGATACCCGTGCGGCTATGTTATAGGTCTTACATAGCATAATGCAACAATCAAATCTAACCATGGAGTAATCATGCCTTGACCATAAAGTACACATGCTGTTTTTGTAAGATAACAAAATAAATAAAAATGAATAATTTGAAGCCTGCATGTGCCTGTATGCCAATATTCGGGATCGGCTAATCGAATATAATAGTTCATTGCATGAACGTGTCTCATTCATTCAATTCAATAAGACGACTAGCCAGTCTCTTAGTTCCAACTAGGAACGCATGATCAATTATTAGTCAAGTAACAGTCGGGGTCAATTCATGACAAGGCATAAAAGTCAAATTAATATTAAGCATGGTCGAGTCCATAACTAGTATAAAATAGTTGGTAATATATTCTTGAATCCAAGGAAAAGATCAACAAATTCATGTTGGGAGTTGAAAGAAATTCTAGCCACAATTCAGTTAATTAGGACATATAACAGTCAAAAACAACCAAATTATGCATATGCGGCCTATTCTGCGACATGCATGCAACTGCGACACCATATGCACCTACTGCGACATGATATGTGCCTCATGTGGCTCAACTGCGACATGATATGTGCCTATCGCGACATGTGCCTCATGTGGCTCAACTGCGACATGATATGCGCCTACCGCGACATGCGCCTCATGTGGCTCAACTGCGACATGATATGCGCCTCATGCAACATGCGCCTACTGCGACATGCGCCTTAATGCGGCTCATACGTGACATGATATGCGGCTACTGCGACATGCTGTGTGCCTTCCGCGACATGTGCCTCATTGCAACATGCGCCTACTGCGACATGCGCCTTCTGCGATATGCTGTGTGCCTTCCGCGACATGCGCCTCATTGCAACATGCGCCTACTGCGACATGCACCTTCGACGACATGCTGTGTGCCTTCCGCGACATGCGCCTCATTGCAACATGCGCCTACAGCGACATGCGCCTTCTGCGACATGCTGTTCGTGCTGCAGATGAATATAGGAACGAACCAAAATACTTTTTGCCATAACTTCCACAAAATAAATCGAAATCTAACTTTTCAAAAGCCAAACTTTAGTAGAATTAAATTCTCTACAACATGGAACCACTTAATTTTGAAAACAACAATGTTTGATAGATCAAAACCCTAATTTCATATGAAAACCAAAACTATGAAAACCAAAACTTAAAACTTAGATCTACACCCAACCATCCATGGAAAACAAAAACTTCAAGACCTAAACTTGTAGAGGAAGAGAAGATAAATAACATAAACTAAAAATAATTGGGAATGCATGAAATCCCTCATGGTGTGCAAGATGTACTTGCCTCTCCAAATGGGTTAGGGTTTGGTGGAGGAGTAAATGTGAATGAATGAAGAGAGAGAGTGGAAGAAGAACTTTTATATCAAGGTCAAGTGGATCTCCACCATTCATTATCTCCACCTAATCCAAGCCATCCATTCCTTTCCATGTTGAACCAAACCGAACCAAGTTGGTTTCCCATGAACCGAAATGAACCAAGAGCCAAGAAAAGCAGAAAATAAAATACAAAAAAAATTAATAAGCGCAAATTTGAAGAATTTTAAATACAGAATAAATGCATGATAAATATTGAATAAGTACATTCAAGAAGTACACGTATAAAATACTTTATTCTGGGAACGGGGAGTGACATCTCTACCCTCCTTAGAAAAATTCCGTCCTCGGAATTTCAGATCCAAGCAGGACAGAAATGTCAGAGCTAGACTAATCTAAGTACAAGTAATTGGAGCAAGTAGCTATTCTACAATGTCAAATAGCAAGCAATATATCTATGCTTAACAATCTACAATATCAAGCAATTCTACTCATAAGGTGACAAGCATGAGGAGTTAAGACAATCAAGGTATATAGAGAGAGATATACCTTGTGAGTCAAACAAGTACGGATACCGTGATCGGATATCATTCTCACGTTTCCACGTTGACTCTCCTAATGAGTGATGACCCCAAGCAACCCGGACAAGGCTAATTGTTCGGTTCTTGAGTATCTTCTCTCTTCGGTCCAAAATGGACACAGGCTGTTCCTCGTAAGACAGGTTGGTACCAACAACCAGCTCAGAATGGTCAAGGACATGGCTTGGGTTCGATACATACCTTCGCAACTGAGATACATGAAATACGTCATGCACCTCTCGTAACGAAGGTGGGATGGATAAACGATAAGCAACATCGCCTATCCTATCAAGAATAACAAAGGGTCCTACGTATCGCGGACTCAACTTCCCGTGAACGCCAAATCTAATGACCCCACGGGTAGGTGAGATCCGCAAGAACACGTGGTCCCCAACAGAAAACTCTAACGGCCTACGATGCTGGTCCGCCCAATGACGATGCCGATCCTGCGCAACTCGAAGTCGCTCTCTAATTCCCTTAACCACTTCAACCGTCTGAATGATCATTTCTGGGCCTAACATCTTCCTCTCTCCGATATCATCCCATGCAAGCGGTGATCTGCACTTCTTACCATATAGTGCTTCGAATGGCGCCATCTGGATACTGACTTGATAACTATTGTTGTACGAGAACTCGACCAAGTGCAGGTGGCTCTCCCAAGATCCTCCAAAATCTAGAGTGCAAGCTCGCAACATGTCTTCTAAAGTCTGAATCGTCCTTTCTGATTGTCCATCCGTCTGCGGATGGTAAGCCGTGCTAAATCTTAACTTGGTACCCAGACTGTGATGTAAGCTTTTCTAGAAATATGATATAAAACGGGTATCTCGATCCGACACAATACTGACAGGGACTCCATGCTGCCTGACTATCTGTTGCATATACAACTCTGCCAACTTTTCTGTAGATTGTCCTACTCTGAAAGGAAGAAAGTGTGCCACCTTCGTAAGCCGATCTACTATCACCCAAATAGCGTCCTTACCACTTGGTGATCTCGGTAAACCGGTCACAAAGTCCATTGTAATATGCTCCCATTTCCATTCCGGAATAGGAAGCGGTTGCAATAACCCAGCTGGCCTCTGCTGTTCTGCCTTCACTTGCTGACATACCAAACAACGGGAAACAAATCTAGCTATCAATCTCTTCATCCCGTTCCACCAGAAATGCTGCTTGATATCTTGGTACATCTTGGTCCCTCCAGGGTGAATAGAATACTGAGAACTGTGAGCCTCTGTCATAACCTCTTGTCTGATATCTCCACTAGGCACACATAGATGTGATCCAAACCTAAGTATACCGTCTTCATGAATTCTCATCTCCTTCCTGAGTCCTGACTCACATTCTGCCCTAAGCTTCTGAATCCTTGGGTCCTGTGCCTGAGCTGCCTTGATCCTGTCTACCAAATCAGATTGAACTTGTAAACTTGTTAGAACCCCTACATCACTAGGAAGTATAACTTCGATGCCCATCTCCTGAAGGTCTTCTAAGATGTGCTTCTGGGTTGTCAACATAAATGCGCCGCCTCTCCTACTAAGAGCGTCTGCTACCACATTCGCCTTGCCTGGGTGATACTGAAGCTCCACGTCATAATCCTTGATCAACTCCAACCATCTTCTCTGTCTCATGTTCAGATCCTTCTGAGTAAAGATGTACTTCAGACTTTTATGATCTGTGTACATCTCCACTCGATCACCATATAAGTAATGCCTCCATAGCTTCAGAGCAAACACTACTGCCGCCAATTCCAGATCATGTGTTAGGTAATTCTTCTCGTGGTCCCGAAGCTGCCTAGATGCATATGCTATCACCTTCCCATGCTGCATAAGGACACATCCAAGTCCTTTACCTGACGCATCACAATATACTGTAAAACCTCCGGGTCCAACTGGTAATGTAAGAATAGGCGCTGATATCAACTTCTGCTTTAAAGTTTCGAATAATGCCTGACATTCTGCCGACTAAACAAATGGTACATCCTTCCGGGTCAAGCGGGTCATGGGTGCTGAAAGCCTTGCAAAGTCTGATACGAACCTTCTGTAATATCCTGCCAATCCCAAGAAACTCCACACATCAGCTACGGTCTTGGGTACTGGCCAACTCTCTACTGCTTCTACCTTCTTGGGATCCACTGCTACTCCAGCTCCTGATATGATATGACCCAAAAATGAAATATGATCCGACCAAAACTCACACTTGCTGAGCTTGGCGTACAACTGGTTCTCTCTCAGAACCTGTAACACTTTCCTGAGGTGGTCTTCATGCTCCTCTTCACTGGCAGAATATACGAGAATGTCGTCAAGAAATACAACGACAAACTGGTCTAAGTATGGCATAAAGATGCGGTTCATCAAATCCATGAATATTGCTGGAGCATTGGTCAAACCAAACGGCATTACTAAGAATTCATAATGCCCATACTTCGACCTAAATGCTGTCTTGGAAATATCTTCCTTCCGAACCCTCACCTGATGGTACCCTGAACGAAGATCTATCTTGGAGAAAACTCTAGCTTTGCTCAACTGATCAGATAAGTCGTCGATCCTGGGTAGTGGGTACTTGTTCTTCACTGTTGCCGCGTTAAGCTTCCTGTAGTCAATGCATAATCTGGATGACCCATCCTTCTTCCCCACAAGTACCACTGGTGCTGCCCATGGTGATACGCTAGCTTGGATGAACTTCTTCTCCTTTAATTCCTCTATATGCTGATATACCTTGGCCTGCTCTGAATCTGCCATTCTGTAAACCCGATCTGATATTGGTTTAGTTTCTGGTGCCAATTCTATACTGAACTCAATATCTCTAATTGGTGGTAGCCCTGGAAGTTCTTCAGGAAATACGTCTAGAAATTCTTCAACTACCTTCGGAATCTGAACTTCTTCTATTGCCGCTACTATTCCCTGCTCTTGCTGAGTTGCCTATGATCTGACTAAGGTAAACCACTTCATGCCTGGAATATCAAAAGATACACTCCCTCTACGACAATCTATTGTCGCAAGGCTGTCTTTCAGCCAGTCCATGCCTAAGATAACGTCGAAATTTCCAACAGGAAATTCTATCAACCGGGCGGGTAAGGAATGGCCACAAACTACAATGCTACACGCTAGAATAACTCTACTAACTCCTACGAGCCCATTGCCAGTGAGTATATTCAACCTCCCTGGCAATGCCTCGAACTCCATTCCTAGCCGTGTCGCAAATGCAGATATAAATAAATGGGATGCTCCCGAATCAAACAATGCTACTGCGGGATATGAGGCGACGAGAATGTTACCTGCCACAACATCTCCCGATGCCAATGCCTCCTCCAAGGACAGAGTGAATGCCTGCCCTCGACCTCCTTGCTGATTCCCATGCTGCGACCTAGCCTGATGCTGCTGCTGGCCCCTTCCTTGATGATGCTGGGGTGGTCTATGCTGGTGTTGCTGCATCGGCGGTCCCTGTTGCTGAAACATCTGAGCCTGCGGATGCTGTGCCAACGGCCTAACGGCTATTGCTGGTCCTCGATACTGGCCTGTCCCTGGTGCTGGCAGAGCAGGAAACTGCTGCCCTGGTCCTCCTGACCTCGAATTCATGGGACATGTGGTAATCCGATGGTCTGGATTTCCACATATCAGACATAGTCCATTTAATGTCCGACACACATCTCTAGTGTGTCCCATCTTCCCACAATAAGTACAGTCCGCCGGGGGTTGCTGGTTCTTCCTCTGTTGTTGTTGCTGCTGTCTGGGTGATGGTGCCGGTCCTCGTATCGCCACATCGTGGATACGAATGCCAGTGGATGGTGCTGTTGTTCGGGGCGCTGCTCCCCCTCCTCCTTCAATCTGACTGTGGGATCTCTTCTGACCCCCAGTCCTCACCGCAAGCCTCTGAATGGTGATTTCATGCCTTCGAGTCGCCGTCAATATCTCATCAAAAGTCTGGTAATTGTGCCCCTCTATCAATTACAAGAGTTCAAGATGAAACCCTTGCTGAAACCTCATGGCCCTCTGGCTCTCTGTTGCTACCATCTCTGGGGCGAATCTACTCAATCTGCAGAACTCCGCTGCATAAGCATCTACAGTCTTGCCAGCCTGTCTGAGGCTGATAAACTTCTGTTGTAGCTCAAACTGTGCCACAACTCCATAGTACTTGGTCTTGAATCTTGTAGTGAAATCGTCCCAAGCTACAGGACGTCTGATGCCCACTTCCTCTGATTCCCACCAATCACGTGCGAGATCCTGAAGTAATAACTTCACCAGATCCACACGTTCTTCTGCCGGTACCTTAGCTGTCGTCAGAATAGCCTCCATATCCTTAAGCCATGCATCTGCTGAGATGGCATCCTCCGTGCCCTCGAAACGGCAGGGGTTGTACTTGCAAAACCTGGCTGATGCTCCTGAATCTGGCCTTACCCCTCTTTCCAATGCTGTCTGCAATCTTTGGTTGAGTAGCACATTCTGCTCTTGTAGCTGAGTGTGCATGCGTTGCTGGGCCAACATCTGATGTTGCTGAGTAGCCATCATTCCTCTCATGATCTCCAGAAGGGCTGGTGTGTCTACTTGGGTAGGTGGAACTGTCGGTGGTGGTGGAACATCCGGATACTGCGACCCAGCTGCTGGTTCCACTATCACTTCTTCCTGGGTGGCCTCTTGAGTTAGTACCGGCCCTTGTTGTTGATCAACAGGGTCAGGTTGTCCAGGTTGCTGTCCATGTTGTTGTTGTCCAGCTCTGACAGGTGCGGACGAGGTGCCCCTAAGAAAAGGGACAAGAGAACAATCAAGCAACCGGACATGAAGGATCAATGAAGTCAAAGGATACCAGAATGTCAAGCAAGGGTTGAGAATAACGAATTATGAGATCAAGGGGGAAACACGTGTGATTGAGACATCCTATAAATCAAAACACCCCACAAGTCTGAAATCAGACCTGCATGGGCCACCACTAAAACCTTGTCACGCCCCAGAACCAGAATACTGGAGAGCGGGGGAATGACTCAGCCAGCTACGTATTACGGGTAGATGAATACCGTATAATACGATCAATGCTGTCTAAAAGACGAGGGGGGTGCATACTACATGAAAGTCTCACTATGGTCACTTCACATCTATTGTCTCAATTATTCAAATAAGAAACAAAAATAGAGAACATGTAAGATAAAGCAGTAAGGCATCCCAAACGCTCAGTCAAAATGTTCTTGAGATCTGGCTTTACAAAATATAGCCAGATGATATAGCAACATATACACAATTGTTATCAGCTGCAGTCTGACTTAATTACAATTATGTAAGGGTAAGTACAAGACAATCCGACTAACATGTCGGTGCCAAACGGCAAAATATAAAGTAAGTAACAAAACGAGCGGGGAAGTAAGGAACCCACTCGAGTCCTCCTGCGATCATTCCTCTAGTATTGACCATCTTGGAGGTGGAAGTAAGCTGAGTCCTCGGGAACCGGCTCTAAATCTGGCCATGCAAAACCAGAGAGGTTAGACCTCCAATAGCAAGTACCACAAGGAAGCACGATATGAGGAATTAAAACCAGTAATAAGAGAATATGATAAGTAGATCTCTGCTTGCCACTGGGATTCACATAACATCACAACACTTCGAACCAACCTCCCAACCAAACAAGGACAGAAGTTAGCCCGTCATGTCCTGACATTCTGATCATCTCAGTTAGGTAACAGAGTAGGTACAATACACAAACAAATCATCTTTGAACGGCCAATCAATTCCTACGGCTTGCTATTGTGAGTCCCAAGTTATCCTGGAATTATGCAATTAGGGATTCCACAGTTCTTACTATGTGCAAGCAAGGCTAGTCTATCCAATCAATCAATTGTGCCAATCATGTAGTTATACGAGTCCCAGCGGGACGCCCGCCGTTATAGCATGTACAATAATATAAGCAGATACCGTTTCCTGCCCGTGTGACAGATTTACCGTATCTGTGGGAACCAACCGGCCCGTCGGGCACTTAATAGTCCCAAGGGGGCTGCCATGTAAGAACTCGGAAATCCATTCTCTCCACGCCATCATTATTTTATTTAACTTAATAGTCTCTACGTTGCGTGAAGTTCCATGCCGTGGATCATGGTCGTTCAAATGAGTACTTTCGTACGGGGTACGATATGCGCAACTCTACAACGATACCCGTGCGGCTATGTTATAGGTCTTACATAGCGTAATGCAACAATCAAATCTAACCACGGAGTAATCATGCCTTCACCATAAAGTACACATGCTGTTTTTGTAAGATAAAAAAATAAATAAAAATGAATAATTTGAAGCCTGCATGTGCCTGTATGCCAATATTCGAGATCGACTAATCGAGTATAATAGTTCATTGCATGAATGTGTCTC
This sequence comes from Iris pallida, assembly GCA_029216955.1. Taxonomy (NCBI): domain Eukaryota; kingdom Viridiplantae; phylum Streptophyta; class Magnoliopsida; order Asparagales; family Iridaceae; genus Iris; species Iris pallida. Next base: position 135,103 of record JANAVB010009598.1, read on the forward strand.
ATTCATTCAATTCAATAAGACGACTAGCCAGTCTCTTAGTTCCAACTAGGAACGCATGATCAATTATTAGTCAAGTAACAGTCGGGGTCAATTCATGACAAGGCATAAAAGTCAAATTAGTATTAAGCATGGTCGAGTCCATAACTAGTATAAAATAGTTGCTAATATATTCTTGAATCCAAGGAAAAGATCAACAAATTCATGTTGGAAGTTGAAAGAAATTCTAGCCACAATTCAGTTAATTAGGACATATAACAGTCAGAAGCAACCAAATTATGCATATGCGGCCTATTCTGCGACATGCATGCAACTGCGACACCATATGTATCTACTGCGACATGATATGCGCCTCATATGGCTCAATTGTGACATGATATGCGCCTATCGCGACATGCACCTCATGTGGCTCAACTGCGACATGATATGCGCCTACCGCGACATGCGCCTCATGTAGCTCAACTGCGACATGATATGCGCCTCATGCAACATGCGCCTACTGCGACATGCACCTTAATACGGCTCATGCGCGACATGATATGCGGCTACTACGACATGCTGTGTGCCTTCCGCGATATACGCCTCATTGCAACATGCGCCTACTGCGACATGCGCCTTCTGCGACATGCTGTGTGCCTTCCGCGACATGCGCCTCATTGCAACATGCGCCTACTGCGACATGTGCCTTCTGCGACATGCTGTGTGCCTTCCGCAATATGTGCCTCATTGCAACATGCGCCTACTGCGACATGCGCCTTCTGCGACATGCTGTTCGTGCTGCAGATGAATATAGGAACGAACCAAAATACTTTTTGCCATAACTTCCACAAAATAAATCAAAATCTAACTTTTTAAAAGCCAAACTTTAGTAGAATTAAATTCTCTACAACATGGAACCACTTAATTTCGAAAACAACAATGTTTGATAGATCAAAACCCTAAATTTCATATGAAAACCAAAACTATGAAAACCAAAACTTAAAACTTAGATCTACACCCAACCATCCATGGAAAACAAAAACTTCAAGACCTAAACTTGTAGAGAAAGAGAAGATGAATAACATAAACTAAAAATAATTGGGGATGGATGAAATCCCTCATGGTGTGCAAGATGTACTTGCCTCTCCAAATGGGTTAGGGTTTGGTGGAGGAGTAAATGTGAATGAATGAAGAGAGAGAGTGGAAGAAGAACTTTTATATCAAGGTCAAGTGGATCTCCACCATTCATTCTCTCCACCTAATCCAAGCCATCCATTCCTTTCCATGTTGAACCAAACCGAACCAAGTTGGTTTCCCATGAACCGAAATGAACCAAGAGCCAAGAAAAGCAGAAAATAAAATACAAAAAAAATTAATAAGCACAAATTTGAAGAATTTTAAATACAAAATAAATGCATGATAAATATTGAATAAGTACATTCAAGAAGTACACGTATAAAATACTTTATTCTGGGAACGGGAAGTGACAGGGGGATAAGGAGTGAGTCATCATCTCTTCCATTTCATTTTATCCATCCATTTTCTCTCTCATGTTCTTCCCCAAATTTCTAGAGAGCAACCCCATTGATTTCATCTCCAAATCAACTCCTTCTTCCCCCAAATCTTCTTCATTTCTCCTCTACTCCATGAAAGAAAGGAGCTAGCCAAGTTTGGGAGGATTCAGAGCTCGTTCGTGTCCTTTTGGAATCTCTACGTGTCGGTGTCGTGTCGGAAGGCTTTTTTCTTTGAATCTCTCTTCCGGAAGGTATAATCTCTCCTCTAATCCAACCCAACATGCATATAAGATTATTTTGAACCCATAGGAATGACCCCCATGGTTGTATCTCCATTTGTGTCCATTTCGTGTCCATTTGGAGGTCATAGGAGTGTCCTTTGTGTTGTGGTTGTGTCCTAGTGGGAAAATCCCTATTTTAGACACTTGTATGCATAAATATAATGTAGGAATAATTAATTAGTATTTTAATCTCAGATTTATATATTTAAAGAGTTGTTCATAATGTGTTCTTTATGGTATCATATTTTATCATATTCATTTTATATTTAGAATGGTGTGTCTCTTTATATATATATATATATATATATATATATATATATATATATATATATATATATATATATGACACTCAAATATATATATATATATATATATATTTGAGTGTCATATATATATATATATATATATATATATATATATATATCTTATGGTTGTGTGTGTGACTATATTATTAGGTATCTTGATTATATATTTGTATGTGTGTCTTATATATATATACATAAGTTGTGGGTGTGTCTATTTTAAAATGAGTTCTTAAAATATTTTCATGTGTATATATTATAATGAGAGTGTCAATATATATATATATATATATATATATATATATATATATATATATATATATATATATATATATATATATATATATATATATATATATATTTGTGAGTGGAATGTGCATATATATTTATTTGTGTGTGTGGATAGATGGTTAGAGAGTGAGGGAATGAGCAGGAAAGCAGCAGGAATAAGCAGTAAGCAATAAGCAGTAAGCAGGAATAAGCAGTAAGCAGAAGCACTACAGGATAGTTTTTTGGAGTTTTTGTGGTCCCGAAACATCCCCTTTTGAACCACCTTAGCCCCAAATACCTACCCCCACTTGTCAACCACATTTAGTACTACGAAACCCCTGAGTTAGAGAGTGTTATTAGTGTGTTAGATGGTTAGTGGAGTAGTGTTTATAGTGGTAGAAAATAAGGTTGGTCATGTTATGTTACATGTCATGTTAAGATACATTAGGGGGTTTGTGGTAGTTGTTTGAGTTGGTTCTTGAGAGTTATTTTAGGAGTAGCATTCTAAGTTAGATGGGGGTTAGATAGATGATGTTTGTGAGGGAGAGTGAGTGTGGTTTAGAAGAAATGGGTTATGTTAGATGTGGTATCTTGATATCTCAAGATTACCTTAAGGTAATATTGGGATGACCAACATGTAAGATAAGATGGATTAGATGCCCAAGAACCCTAGATTTCTTGGTTGGTAAACCCTAGATAGGATAGTATCTAGCTACCCTAAGAAACCTAGGCTAGTATCCTGAGATCTAGAAGGGTTTTCTTTGTAATGGGTAAGGTATCGGAAATACCTTGTAAGGGTAAATATAAGGGGTATTGGGTAATGTAAGGTATTGGGTTTCTAATTGCTAGATGGGATTAGAAATAGGTTGTCTTGTTATATAATGACTAGATGAGGATAGTTTAGACTAGTCTTGACCCCCGTTGACTAAGAGTTGACTTTTTGACCCAAAGTCAACTTCAAGTCAACACTTGACTTAGAATTGACCGAAAACAAAGCAGAGTTGACCAGTTGACTGAAAGGCAACTGTTAGTCAACATTTGACTTGTTTGACCTAGGGTTGACCCAGGATTAACTAGGTGTTGACCAGAGTTGACCAGAGTTGACTTTTTAACCAAAAGTCAACTGTAAGTCAATCTTTGACCCCGTTTGACCTAGAGTTGACCCAGGGTTGACTCAGTGTTGACCAGAGTTGACCAGAGTTGACTTTTTGACCAAAAGTCAACTGTAAGTCAGTCCTTGAACCAGATTGACCTAGTTTGACTTGGATTGACTCCCAGTGACCTGGTATGACCTACTATGAGCCAGTATGACCTAGTGTGACTCAGTCTGACCTAGATTGACCTAGTTTTGACTTAGACTTGCATTTATGACTTTAATTAGCTTCCTTTTTCAGTATTTAGTTCTGTTTAACTCATAGTATCTTATTTTAGGTTTGTGATCACTCTGAGCGTCTGTTCACCCTATCAGCTCAGGACCACAGGCGAGTACATTCACTGATAGTTTTCATTATCTTGATATCTGCTATATCCGATTCAATTGTAGTGTTATACTCGATTTCCAATCACGACAGTTCACGGACAAGTATATGTTGGATCATGACATGGGATGTTATTCCTAGAGTTATATGGTATATTGGTACATATTCTGTCTTATTTCAGTGTATTGGTATAGACACCGATTTCAAAAGGGGACTTGCTACCCTCTTATGGAATCCCGTGTTATAACGTGTTATGTCCAGATCCATTGTACTATTCGGGGATGGGGGAGTTATTAGTGGTTGTGTGATCAAATTCCCACATGGTTCTATGGTACATATGGTTCATAGCTATACCCTCGCCTCACGACGGGTAAAGCCTTACCCTATACGGTTCATAGCTTTCCATGGTGACTGGCCTTATCGTTCTATTGTATACAGGGTTCATAGCCGGTCGGATGGAAAGCCTGAGCATATTTTTTCCAAGCCGATCACATGACACACTAATAATTCAAGGCACCTTTTATATTTATTATCTTGGTGACTAAGTTCTGTCCGGGAGAAGGGTTACAGCCCCGGTCCTTGTTTGGTTTAGGGGTTGTAACTCGGCTTCCGAATAGTTTCCAAGTCGCCCTATATACATTCATATCGTCGTCCTTTTCAGTACTCATATCATGATATGTATTTCCAGTTAATTTTGTCTTGTATTTCATTACACTGTCTCTTATAGAATTTGTCAATTCATATGGAACTGCTGTTGGTATTTGTACTTGCTCATTTTTCTGACAGGATACCGTTGACATATTATAGATAATTTCGAGGCTGATTGCCCGACCTACTATGGGGTAGAGTCTGACGGAGTAGACTTAGACCGTGGCTTGTTGGTAGAGCCACTAGATTTTGCTCACCCTGAGTAATATAGCTAGTTAGGTTTGCCTGGCCTGCGAGTCAGCTAGCACTGTCAGTTGTAGTATCTATTATATATATTTTCTAAGACCATGGATATTTGTGTATAGCTCTGATTTGTGAATCTTGGACTCATTTTCTGTTTCGTCTATCGTATTTTCCTTTTCATGCTATCTACCTTAGTTTGATATATGTGATTGAGACTGTATTGCTATGTCACCTCCATTCGGAGTGTATATACTGTACAGGTACCTTTATCTGTTTTAGTCGTAGTATTTACAGACCCTATATACAGCGTTCTACCGTCGATACTGCGGCGTAGGCTGGACGTAACCACGTGCTCGTGCCCCTCTTCAGGGTGCGGATCGTGACACGTTTTTGTGGTAGCCCATGCAGGTCTGAGTCACAATTAGTGCGATCTCGTAATGGTGCTCGACTTAGAGTGCTAATTACAAGCCTGCGACTAGGACGTAAGATCTAGGGTATGATAGGAGTTACTCAATCATATTTTAGAAAATTTCTGATCTTTTGATTACCATGACAACTCTTCTTGCATTTGAATTCAATTGTCCTCCTTTGATAATATCTTATCATGTGCCATATTGATCTCTTGGGTTCAATTCATCTTCAGGATGATGGTGACTCGTTCTCAGGCGGCAGGGCCTAGTACAGTTCCAGAGAGGTCAGATCCGGAAGGTCTTCCACCTCCGGCTACGGGAGTAGCAGTCGAGAGAGCAGTAGCCACAGTCCCTGCCCTTCAGGCAGGAGTAGCAGCGGCAGTTCCCGGAGGTCTTCCACCTCCAGCTGAGAGAGCTGCAGTTCAGGGAGCTGCCACATCAGTCCCTGCCCTTCCGGCGGGAGTAAGCAGCAGCGACGGTTCCAGGAGGTCTTCCACCTCCATCAGCGAGACCGTCCATAGTCATCCCTGACATTCTTCCACCATCACCTCAGTTATCGACAGATACTCAGGAGATGATAGCCCTTCTACAGCAGATGCTGCAGACACAGAGAGCACAGGCAGAGGCACAGCATCGTCAGGCAGAGGTACTGCGACAGACTATAGAGAACTCGCATCAGCTAGCAATGGCAGCAGTAGAGAGAGGTGCACAGACTACAGTTCAGGGAGCACCAGATCAGCAGCAGGGTCAGGGGAGGCCCGGTACACACCTTGATTTCAGGAAGATGAGGCCGAGGGAGTTCAAGGGTACCGAGGGTATCCTATACGCGGATGGCTGGCTAGAGGATGTCCAGCGGAGTCTGGAGTTGGGAGAGGTCCCGAGAGGTCTGTGGGTGACATCTACAGCGAGCCAGTTCTTCGATATAGCACTGACTTGGTACCGCACGGATCCGCATGCGTCAGTGAGAGGTTTGTCTTGAGAGGACTTCAGGAAACTCTTTAAGGAGAAGTTCTATCCAGATGTAGCCTTGACAGCTTTGCAGGGGCAGTTTGCCAGTCTGGTGCAGGAGAACTCGTCGGTAGACGAGTATGCAGCGGAGTTCTTCTGCCTGAGCAGGTTCGCACCTAGTTTGGTCTAGGATGAGGGGTGCAAGGCCCGAAAGTTTCGGAGGGGTCTTGTACATGCAGTACGCACTCGTACCTCTGGGAGACGTGACGCAACCTTCGAGCAGATCCTGATGGAGGCGCAGATTGCAGAGGAGAACTTCGGCCTCAAGCCGAAGAGGAGCAGGTGACGTTCTCGAAGCCAGCTCTAGTGCGGGGCCGGCGAAGTGCCCATATTTCCAACAGAGGCAGTTTCAGCAGCAGCAGCCTCAGTTGCAGTTTCAGCAGGCACCGACGCATGCCCAGCAGCACCAGGGACAGGACCGGAGGCAGGACATCCAGTTTACCTTCTGCAAGAAGATGGAGCACACCCGGAAGGCTTGTAGGATAAAGTTGGGAGTCTGTTTATTCTGTGGAGCTCCAGACCACCAGGTGAAGGACTGTACGGTCCGTGCAGCCAGACAGGCAGGCCAGAACAGAGTGCAGCAGGCTATAGGAGGCCAGCAGGGGCGAGCTTTCGCCATGACAGTTGAGCCCACTCAGGAAGTAGCAGAGCATATAGCAGGTTCCAATCTTTCGAATCTCCTTTCCGCATTTGCCTTCTTATAAACTGTCTTGAACTTTGATTCTATCTGTTCTTGATCGTTGGATGAAAATTGTTCTTGTGATGTGATTTTCTTCTGAGATAAGTCGTATGGGCTAGGTCGCCTCGATTATGAGATTTAGAATCCTCTAGGGTCATGCTAGCAGGCAGAGTAAGGACATATAGTCAGACTATGGACGTATTTCTCGGGTGTGGGAATTTAAGGTTTTCGCTGCCAAGCTAGCGGCAATACGAAAATTTTAAATACCATAATTCTAGAGGTATGTACCATAGTTGAAGACTTTATCGTAGCCTTGCTCACTGGCATGACGGAGATTCTGAGTATCATGATTATTGGACAAACGCATACGATTATCAAATTGCATGAATTTTCTGTGTTTGCTTCGTTTTAATTTTTGAGGATGAATTCTTTTAAGGTGGATAGACTTGGAGTTCTATTTAAGAGTAATTTCAAATTTTATAATTTTAGTCATTTAATTCCTGCTTTGATTTTTGAGATTTTAAATTATTTTAAATTTTTAGCCATGACTTGTGATTTGACATTTTACTATTGTTTGGTTTTAATTTCGAGGACGAAATTTTTTAAGGTGGATAGATTTGTCACCCCCAGTTTCCAGAAATAGGAGTATTTTTGTCATTTTTTATTTTAGAATATTTTTGAAATTATTTATTTATTCATAATATTATTTTGGGGTTATTTGAGTCGGGTTCGAATTTCAGCTCAATCCGACTTGAAACGGGGACCCGGGGTAGTTTTGACTCTAGTGGGACCCACACACTAGTTAGACATGGCCCACATAATATTAATTTTATTCCACATGATATTAATTTTAGTTAGTAGTTAGACTATTTATTTATGGATATGTTTAGTTTAATTAGAGACTTAAAACTAGACTAATTTGACCTCAACCTTTAACCCATTCTTAATTTAAATCAAATAGGTCAAGTGGGGGCATTTTAGACTTTTCTAATGGGGACACCTCACCCTTTTTGGGCAGCCACCTATGGGGGGGATAAGGAGTGAGTCATCATCTCTTCCATTTCATTTTATCCATCCATTTTCTCTCTCATGTTCTTCCCCAAATTTCTAGATAGCAACGCCATTGATTTCATCTCCAAATCAACTCCTTCTTCCACAAAATCTTCTTCATTTCTCCTCTACTCCATGAAAGGAAGGAGCTAGCCAAGTTTGGGAGGATTCGGAGCTCGTTCGTGTCCTTTTGGAATCTCTATGTGTCGGTGTCGTGTCGGAAGGCTTTTTCCTTTGAATCTCTCTTCCGGAAGGTATAATCTCTCCTCTAATCCACCCCAACATGCATATAGGATTATTTTGAACCCATAGGAATGACCCCCATGGTTGTATCTCCATTTGTGTCCATTTCGTGTCCATTTGGAGGTCATAGGAGTGTCCTTTGTGTTGTGGTTGTGTCCTAGTGGGAAAATCCCTATTTTGGACACTTGTATGCATAAATATAATGTAGGAATAATTAATTAGTGTTTTAAGCTCAGATTTATATATTTAGAGAGTTGTTCCTAATGTGTTCTTTATGGTATCATATTTTATCATATTCATTTTATATTTAGAATGGTGTGTCTCTTTATATATATATATATATATATATATATATATATATATATATATATGACACAAAAATATATATATATATATATATATATATATATATATATATATATATATGACACACATACAAATATATAATCAAGATACCTAATAATATAGTCACACACACAACCATAAGATATATATATATATATATATATATATATATAATATATATATATATATATATATATATATATATATATCTATATATATATATATATATATAAGTTGTGGGTGTGTCTATTTTACAATGAGTTCTTAAAATATTTTCATGTGTATATATTATAATGAGAGTGTCAATATATATATATATATATTTTTTTTGTGAGTGGAATGTGCAAATATATTTATTTGTGTGTGTGGATAGATGGTTAGAGAGTGAGGGAATGAGCAGGAAAGCAGCAGGAATAAGCAGTAAGCAATAAGCAGTAAGCAGGAATAAGCAGTAAGCAGGAATAAGCAGTAAGCAGAAGCAGTGCATGATGGTTTTTTTGGAGTTTTTGTGGTCCCGAACATCCCCTTTTGAACCACCTTAGCCCCAAATACCTACCCCCACTTGTCAACCACATTTAGTACTACGAAACCCCTAAGTTAGAGAGTGTTATTAGTGTGTTAGATGGTTAGTGGAGTAGTGTTTATAGTGGTAGAAAATAAGGTTGGTCATGTTATGTTATATGTCATGTTAAGATACATTAGGAGGTTTGTGGTAGTTATTTGAGTTGGTTCTTGAGAGTTATTTTAGGAGTAGCATTCTAAGTTAGATGGGGGTTAGATAGATGATGTTTGTGAGGGAGAGTGAGTGTGGTTTAGAAGAAATGGGTTATGTTAGATGTGGTATCTTGATATCTCAAGATTACCTTAAGGTAATGTTAGGATGACCAACATGGAAGATAAGATGGATTAGATGCCCAAGAACCCTAGATTTCTTGGTTAGTAAACCCTAGATAGGATAGTTACTAGCTATCCTAAGAAGCCTAGGCTAGTATCCTGAGATCTAGAAGGGTTTCCTTTGTAATGGACAAGGTATCGGGAATACCTTGTAAGGGTAAATATAAGGGGTATTGGATAATGTAAGGTATTGGGTTTCTGATTGCTAGATGGGATTAGAAATAGGTTGTCTTGGTATATAATGACTAGATGAGGGTAGTTTAGACTAGTCTTGACCCCCGTTGACCAAGAGTTGATTTTTTGACCCAAAGTCAACTTCAAGTCAACACTTGACTTAGAATTGACCGAAACCAAAGCAGAGTTGACCATTTGACCGAAAGGCAACTGTTAGTCAACATTTGACTTGTTTGACCTAGGGTTAACCCAAGGTTAACTAGGTGTTGACCAGAGTTGACCAGAGTTAACTTTTTAACTAAAAGTCAACTGTAAGTCAACCTTTGACCCCGTTTGACCTAGAGTTGACCCAGGGTTGACCCAGTATTGACCAGAGTTGACTTTTTGACCAAAAGTCAACTGTAAGTCAACCCTTGAACCAGATTGACCTAGTTTGACTTGGATTGACTCCCAGTGACCTGGTATGACCTACTATGAGCCAGTATGACCTAGTGTGACTCAGTCTGACCTAGATTGACCTAGTTTTGACTTAGACTTGCATTCATGACTTAATTAGCTTTCTTTTCAGTATTTAGTCCTGTTTGACTCATAGTATCTTATTTTAGGTCTATGATCACTCTGAGCGTCTATTCACCCTATCAGCTCAGGACCACAGGCGAGTACATTCACTGATAGTTTCCATTGTCTGATATCTGCTATATCCGATTCAGTTGTAGTGTTATACTCGATTTCAGTCACGATAGTTCACGGACTAGTATATGTTGGATCATGACATGGGATGTTATTCCTAGAGTTATATGGTATATTGGTACATATTCTGTCTTATTTCAGTGTATTGGTATAGACACCGATTTCAAAAGGGGACTTGCTACCCTCTTATGGAATCCAGTGTCATAACGTGTCATGTCCAGATCCATTATACTATTCGGGGATGAGAGAGTTATTAGTGGTTGTGTGATCAAATTTCCACATGGTTCTATGGTACATATGGTTCATAGCTATACCCTCGCCTCACGACGGGTAAAGCCTTACCCTATACGGTTCATAGCTTTCCATGGTGACTGGCCTTATCGTTCTATTGTATATAGGGTTCATAGCCGATCGGATGGAAAGCCTGAGCATATTTTCCTAAGCCAATCACATGACACACTAATAATTCAAGGCACCTTTTATATTTATTATCTTGGTGACTAAGTTCTGTTCGGAAGAAGGGTTACAGCCCCTGTCCTTGTTTGGTTTAGGGGTTAACTTGGCTTCCGAATAGTTCCCAAGTCGCCCTATATACATTCATATCGTCGTCCTTTTCAGTACTCACATCATGATATGTATTTCCAATTGATTTTGTCTTGTATTTTATTACACTGTCTCTTATAGAATTTGTCAATTCATATGGAACTGCTGTTGGTGTTTGTACTTACTCATTTCCTGACAGGATACTGTTGACATATTAAGATGATTCGAGGCTGATTTCCCGACCTACTATGGGGTAGAGTCTGACGAGTAGACTTAGACCGTGGCTTGTTGGTAGAGCTACTAGATTTTGCTCACCCTGAGTAGTATAGCTAGTTAGGTTTGCCTGGCCTGCGAGCCAGCTAGCACTGTCAGTTGTAGTATCTATTATATATTTTCTGAGACCATGGATGTTTGTGTATAGCTCTGATTTGTGAATCTTGGACTCATTTCCTGTTTCATCTATCATATTTTCCTTTCCATGCTATCTACCTTAGTTTGATATATGTGATTGAGACTGTATTGCTATGTCACCTCCATTCGGAGTGTATATACTGTACAGGTACCTTTATCTGTTTTAGTCGTAGTATTTACAGACCCTATATACAGTGTTCTACCGCGATACTGCGCGTAGGCTGGACGTAACCACGTGCTGTGTCCCTCTTCAGGGTGCGGGTCGTGACATTTTCTATGTTCTTTTCCATATTCTATACAAGCATACAAGATGGGATTATTCCCTTAGCTAGGTGCGTTGAGCCATTCATTTATTAGCATGTGCAGTGTTAACGCCTAGAGATTCTAGCAATAGTGTCCGTATTGTTATATGTCTAGGCTAAGCAAAGACGGGTTCATCGGAACCATCCACCTTAGCGATGTTCGCATCGGCCGAGCGATACTCCGAGCGCACCTTTGAAAGTCTAAGTCGGAATTCCTCTTGACGGGCCAATGTAAGCCTTGTATCGATTTTTATCAGGTCGATGCAAACTCTTCGGGTCGATGGCTCGTTCGAGTCGTTGCACTTGCCGTTTGAATCGGCGTTTCGCTAGGGCGGAGCGGGTCATTACATAATACACCACTCAAAACAAGTCTCGTCCTCGAGACTTCCTGAGTGCAGGTCATCCTACCATTCCTTTAACTTGTGTCGTCGTATTTCTTAGACAATTCTATCGAACGACTCTATCATTCGATGGCATCAAATTATGCTTGGTTATCCTTCCAAGTTTTATGTTGCATGCGTTTGGTGAATTTTTATGGAATGACTGTCCATTCATTTTAGACTTGATGGTACTTATTCAATTGTCGTTCATGCGCATCTCAACACCCACTTGCAGTTGCATTCGAGTTCATCATATCATTGCGTGGGGACTGCGCACATATTCAAGGCATCCCCGAATACATACATTTCAACCAGGCTTAGCGATTAACGAAGTCGGATAAGCTACTCGTGATAGTTTTGATTTGTCGATTGTTTCACTAACTTCGATTTAAAACCGAACTTGCGTGCATCTCACTATCGTTTATCTTGATCCTCGAGATGATCCAATTCATTTCTCAAGCGTTCTTGTCTACGAAATCAATACGATTTCTTCTTCTTAGCGGAGTCGGCCAAGTCTTAAGTACCTTCCGTTCGATTCAAGACCAAGTATTGCACTATCATCGAGTACGTCTTCCTATCAATGATTTAATTCGTTATCCCGACTTTACTTGTGCATCATCCATTCCTATCATTCGCTTTTGTTTGGGGCCAATCTCGTCGTCGCTCACGCACACTTCCTGTTTTCCGTCCTACTCTAAGTCTTGTTGTCCCAAGTCTATCGTCCGTTCAGACGATACAGTAAGGTAAATCGCACAAGTTCAATCACTCGGCATAGGGTCGTCCGCCTATCCGCTAGGTCATCTCACAGGGTCATAGTTACAAGTCAAGTCCGTGGCTCATCGTGCAAGGTCGTTGCACGACGCTCGCCCCAAATCCTATGGTCAAACCATTTTGTCCGTTCGTACGGGAGTTTCTACCCAAGTTCGCTTTCACTCAAATTTTTAAACATCAAGCAACGTTCACCCTATTCGCATCAATACGTTCTCCGCTCCAAGTCCGAGCTCGTTAGGAATGTCATTCTACGATAGGTTATCCTCAACCAAATCCTCGACATGTTAATATTGTGCACCCATACTAGCAATTATCGTAGTCTATCTCTTTAAGTATGTTTTGATACAATTCACCTATCCATCCTATCCAATTTGCGTAGTCGATCACAAGGTCATCTAGTATTGCAATATCTCACGCCCCGATCTCACGCAAGTCTGATTATCCACGACGGACATGAATCACCATGTCAACATTCCCGCAGAATAATCGTCCTCATCGGGACGTAACTCTTGTGTTGAATCTAGATTTACTCATTTTTGATATGCGGATTGGGTCAACTCAATTCTCAAGTTTACTTTGTCGTCCATCATAAGTCCGATCAATCCTCCAATTCACCTTCGCTTCAAACCACAAGTCGTAGCAATCAAAATTGCCATGTCAAGGTATTTCGAGTTCGATCATTCCCTCCGGACATGACCATGCCAACGCTCACGTGGAACAATCGTCCGAAATTCGACGTGATGCATGTATGAGGCTAGAGTTGCGCTTGCACAAGACAAGATCGTTGTCGTCGTGGTTATCACCGAAAAAATAAGTCACTTCTTCCTCATTCCAAACATTCATCTCTATCAAAATTCTCCAACATAGTATCCTTCAAAGCAATAACTTCTACACGATCATCATTCATCGAATCAGAGTACCCTGAGTTATCGTACATCGATCTTTGATACGCCTCAATACCATCGATGATGTACATAACCTGACGATCTTTTTTTGCAACAAATTTCGAATCGTGCAACTTAATTCCTCAATTCGCATTGTCTCGTGCTAACTCTCATCGAGCAACATCAATTTCGAGCAACATCAATTTCCAAATCATTAGTCATTCTCGTATCTCCAAACCAACGTTTTCCATGCACGCTATCTTCCAATCGTGCTATCTTCGATCTCGTCCATGGGTATTTCACCTTAACTCAAGTTTCAATCCATTCGACAAAATTCAAAATCGCATGTACGATCTTCTATGTTTCCTCGACCAAAACATCCACTCATTCTAAGGCTTTGTGCGATATCATCGCTAGCCGACGTACTCGTTCTATCCGTATATCCTTTAGTCTCGCTAGAACAATTTCTATGTCGTCCATATACCACTCAGGGTTCGAGCCACTCGACTAGTCGTTGACACTCATTCTTATTCTTCCTCGAAGCTATCACATACACCACTCGGAGTCAAGTCATTCTACGATTTCCTCAAAAGGTCATTCGATTCCCAATCGATATGTTCAAATATGCGTTCGCTCGTTCCTCAAAATCTAAGAACCATTTTCCCGTGTTCGCTTTAGCGCCGATCAAGCAGCATCCCTATCGACATACGTTCTAAGTCTCACTTAATCTCGTTCGAGCGATAGTTGATCTCGCTCGCAAACTCGTTCGCACCAGAAGGTCTAGGTGCGCGATACTCGGCACAGCTTAGCCGAAAGGCTGTGTGCATAATCATTCCGTTCGAACTATCTTCGGTCTCGCATACTCGTTCGCTATTGTCAGCGTAAGGTTATTCAAGCATGTACTGCATTTGCTAAATCTTAGCATGCGTTCCTTCCAACTCGAGTCCGTCGCGATTTGGCACAAAGGCCTTCGCCTATCGATCCCGTCCAACCAAGTACTCGTACGAGCTTTTAAAAATATTAAACTTATTGTATGGAACATCTAAGGCACAACAAGAGAGAGCGTACACTTCTTCTATTTCAAAACGAGCTTTCAAAACTGAGATAATCGAAAATAAAGTCCAAGGACGTAAAGCCGTGCTCTGGATACCAATCTATCACGCCCCGCTTCCGCAGGAGCGATCGTCCTCGCTAAGGCGTGATGCCGTACGGGCCTAGGTTGCGCCCGTGCAAGGCTAAGTCCATAAACGGTCGATTTTAGCTAGGCCACAGAGTCGCACAGAGTGTTTCCATTTTGCAGCGAAAAGTAATTGAACACAAATTGAAGTAAATTCAAACTCTTTATTGACATGCAAGAAGTTTACAAGCGGCGCTAGGCCGAGATTACAAATCGCTCAAGATCTCCCTCTTGAAACATAAAAGGCGTGCCAAATGGCTTACAAGATGGAATAATTCATGGTGATGTTTCGACATTATGTCATGTATATGGTGCTAGCTTCTTGCAACGCTCCAAGGTCCCAGAGAGAGCTCCATGCCTTAGCACGTTCGAGGGAAGCTCCGCACCCGACGATGTCTCCTGCATCCTGCAAGCAGACTGTGGGGTTATCAGTACATTGTTATGCACTGGTGGGAGGCTAGCTCGCCCACAATGCTATCATTACCAAACACGTTCTATTTACTTTTGTGTACCGTCTATCATTCATTGTCTTGCTAATCTTGCCTTAGGGTCAATTTCATGGCACATATCATAACCTATCTCGTGTTGTCGAATTCAAGTGTCGCATGGAAATACATGCACGACTTACCCATACTTATCGTCCGGCCTTCCCTATCTAAGTAAACCAAGTTAGTCAACAATTCATATAAACTTTCAATGTCAGTGCGTGTCCCTGCCTCAGGTCCTAGCGCGACGTAGGCGTGTTTCCTAACTCAATTTCACGAAGTACTCTTTATCCTTTGGTGTATTATATTCAAGCCTGTTCAGAAGGCACTTATTTAGTTAACTTAGACCACTTTGTTCAATGCTTGCACGTGGATTGCCACCAGCAAAGCCCACTTAACTCTATATGCACCGGTCGCTGGCATCAAGCCATTTTGGACCCTTTTTTCTTGGTATTTCGTAACTATTCAGAGCGTGCGGGCTGGTACACGTTGATAGTATCTTGAAATACCCTGCACTTACGTCCCCCGGGTGACCAAGCCCACACCCAGGCAACCCGTAAGCCCCTTTTTGATTTCCGCCTAGGCCGGCCATGATCCTCCCTTTGATCATGCCGCAGAAATCCCTTATATCTCCCACCTCCCGTATACGAGGGGATTGTCCACGACCATTTTGTGTTATTTGTCCTTTTTAACTTAACGGCTGTCTCCGAGCCGTAGGCTAACCCTTAGCCATAATGCGTTATCGACCAGGTTGGCGTCCGTGGAGCACGGGTAGCGAGCCCCGTTGCACGTGTCTGTCATACCTGTCGCTAACCATTCCTTTCTTTCTTATTTTATTCATTCTTTCTTTTCTTTCTTTCACTTGTTCGTTCGTTCATTGATTCATTCACATATTCATTTATTCATTCGTCGATTCATTCATTCACTTATTCGTTCATTCATTCATTCATACATTCTTGCAACTTCCCGTGCGGGAGTCCTTAGCAATCCATCGGTCCCATAGTCTTTCAATATTGCTATACTCTACTCGGAACGACTATGCTGATAGTCTTCCGTTTCATTGTTGTAATCCATTCATTGTTTTATTGTTGAACGTATAGGGAACTTGCACGTAAGCTTGTGCCTTAGCACGAGCGTGGAGCGCGGTACAAGAGTTCTCATATTTTCCATGTTCTTTTCTATATTCTATACAAGCATACAAGATGGGATTATTCCCTTAGCTAGGTACGTTGAGTCATTCATTTTTAGCATGCGCAGTGTTAACGTCTAGCGATTCTAGCAATAGTGTCCGTATTGTTATGTGTCTAGGCTAAGCAAAGAGGGTTCATCGGAGCCACCCACCTTAGCGATGTTCGCATCGACCGAGCGATACTCCGAGCGTGCCTTTGAAAGTCTAAGTCAGGATTCCTCTTGACGGGCCAATGTAAGCCTTGCATCGATTTTTATCAGGTCGATGCCAACTCTTCGGGTCGATGGCTCGTTCGAATCGTTGCACTTGCCATTTGAATCGGCGTTCTGCTGGGGCGGAGCGGGTTATTCCAAGTTGTTGCTGTCTTCATCGATGACATTATGATCTACTCGAAGACCGAAGAAGAGCATGAAGAGCACCTGAGAAAAGTTCTGGAAACCTTGAGGAAGGAGAAACTCTAGTTAAGCTATCTAAATGTGAATTCTTCTTAGACAAGGTGGATTTTCTGGGCTATGTTGTCACAGGAGAAGGAATTTTGGTGGATCCAAAGAAGATAGCTGTTATTGAGAAGTGGAGTACACCAAGTTCTGTTGCTGAAATAAAAGTTTCTTGGGCTTAGCTGGCTACTACCGAAAATTTGTGAAGGACTTGCCAGGATTGCTGAGCCGATGACGAAGCTCACCAGGAAGAATGAAGAGTTTGTATGGACTGAAGCTTGCCAAGCAGCATTTGAGGAACTGAAGAAGAGACTTACAACGGCACCGATACTTGTGCTACCCGCAGGTACCGGCGGTTTCTCAATCTACAGTGATGCTTCTGGTAAAGGATTGGTTTGTGTTCTTCAACAACACGGGAAAGTAATTGCTTACGCATCTAGGCAATTACGGACTCATGAGAAGAACTATCCCACGCATGATTTGGAGCTTACAGCAGTCATTTTTGTACTGAAACTGTGGAAGCATTACCTCTATGGAGAGAGAGTGGAAATATTTACAGACCACAAAAGTCTCAAATATGTTTTCAATCAGAAGGAGCTGAACATACGACAGAGGCGATGGCTGGAGCTGATGAAAGATTTCGACATCGACTTGCAGTACCATCCAGGTAAGGCTAATGTGGTTGCAGATGCACTTAGTCGATATCCGATGGCGATTTTTGACCAAGGAACGGTATTTACTGGAGGACATAGAGAAGCTTGGACTGGAGATTGTACTGCCTGAAGAGGAAATGAAGAAGCTGGGAAGAGAAGCTATTGTACCAGGAGTTGAATCATCAATGATGCAGTTGCAAGTGCGTTCAAGTCTGATGGACAAAGTCAAGGAGGCACAATTTCATGACGAGACGCTTTACAAACTCAGACATCAAATGCTGGCAGGAACACTTGAAGGATTCTCAATCGCCAGCGACGGAGCATTGAGGCATGGTACGAGGCTTTGCGTACCAACTGGCAACCTAAGGAATAAGCTGATGCAAGAAGCGCACCAGTAACAGTATTCCATACATCTAGGAGCTAATAAAATGTATCGGGATATGCGTACTATTGTATGGTGGTACGGAATGAAGAAGGACGTATCCAGATTTGTAGCTAGATGCTTGATTTGTCAACAAGTGGAAGCCAGCAGATAGAGACCAGCAGGATTGTTGTAGCCGCTAGACATCCCAGAGTGGAAAAAAAACACATCACAATGGACTTTGTGTCAGGACTGCCTCGATCCCAAGAAGGGAAGGATGCCATTTGGGTTATTGTGGACCGACTGACAAAGTCAGCTCACTTTATTCCCTTCAAGATTGGTCTATCCATCGAGAAGTTGGCAGCACTGTACATGCAGCATATCTACCGAATTTATGGAGTTTCGGTAAGTATCGTATCTGACAGAGATACTAGATTTACCTCTCACTTTTGGAAGAGTTTACATGACAGTTTGGGAACACAATTGAAGTTCAGCACCGCCTACCATCCTCAAACTGACGAATAATCGGAGAGAACCATCCAGACATTAGAAGACATGCTGAGATCTTGCGTCTTGGAGTTTGGAGCATCTTGGAAAGACCACTTGCACTTGGTAGAGTTCTCCTACAACAACAGCTACCAAGCCAGCATCGGTATGACACCGTTCAAGGCACTATATGGACGTCGTTGCCGTACTCCGCTTGCTTGGGACGACGTAGGAGAAAGAGTATTACTTGGACCTGAGATGGTGACCGATGCAGCAGAGAAGGTAAAGGTGATTAGAGACAAGCTCAGGATTGCTCAGGACAGACAGAAGCATTGGGCTGATAGCAGTCGCCGACCAGAGTTCGAAAAAGAAGACAGTGTGTTCGTGAAGATCTCCCCTACCAGAGGAACTATCAGATTTGGCAGAGCAGGAAAGTTGAACCCAGGTATCGGCCCATTCGAAGTTTTGAGCCGAATTGGAGAAGTAGCGTACCGATTAGCTCTACCACTAAGCTTAAGGCATGCACAACGTCTTCCACATTTCACAGCTCAGACGCTACATCCCGGATCGAGCCACATTTTGGACCATTCGGAGCTGGAGATTGGACCTAGCCTCACAGTGCCAGAGAAGCAGGTGGCAATTTTAGACAGAGACGAGAAGAGAACCAGGAACTCTGTGACGCCCATAGTCAGAGTTATGTGGCGACACAATTCCCCAGGCGAGTCTACCTGGGAGCGAGAAGATGAGATACGGGAGCAGTATCCGTATCTATTTGAGACCTGAGGTATTCTATCCTAACCCTATCCTTTAATTTCGAGGACGAAATTTTCTAAGGAGGGAAGGTTGTGAAACCCGTAAATTTTAGTTAATTAATTGAATAATTTAATTAGCTAATTAATATCATAAATCATTATTAATTCTTAATTTAGGAAAATTGTTTTTAGAAAAATTTATTATTTCTGAAATTTTAGAGTTGAGTCAAAACTCGTAAAATTTTATTTTTATAAATTGTAGCTAAATTAATTATATTATTTTATGAAAAACCATATTTTAGAAAATATCTAATCCTGGAATTTCGAATGTTGGTCATGACCCGTTCCGAACCTGACTTGAACCCGTCTCGAACCCAAATTCGTTTTTTCGAAATTAATCATTAAAGTCCATTAGTATATTATTATCCTATTTTTTTAAGAAAAGATATTCATATCATTCCTTCCTATAAAACTTTTATTAATATATTTTTTATTACAACCCTCATTCATAACTCTCTTAAAACCAACAGCAAAGGAATAAATCCTTTTAATTTTCTTTAACTCTCAATTAACACTTATTTAACTCTCTTATTACTCTCTCTCACTCTCAATTGATCCAGGCAAAGGAAAAGCCTTTCCTTTCCTTTCCGACCAAACCGCTCGCCGACCCCTTTCTTCCGAAATCGCCAACCGTCGCCACCCTTCCTCTTCCGAACGTCCGGCGACCTTTCCCCTCCCGTAACCCCAGGTGCACCCCTATATAAACCCTTCTCTTCATTATTCCTCATTCACTCTCCCAAACCCTTTTTCCCAAAAGCCCTAGCCGGAGCTCCCCTCGGCACGCGCCCCGACGCCACATCCAGCGTCGCCAGAGTCCGGCGATCCCTGCGCGGCCCCTTTCCGGCCGACCCCACGCGGCTTTTCCACCGCCGTGCTTTTCCGAGCCACCCGCGGCCGCCCCCTTTGCGAGCCGTGCGCTGTTCACCTCCCCGAGCAACCCCGATCTGCTATCCTCAGCATCCTGTGGGTTCCGATCGGCTGTTTCCGTGGTCGCAACCCGCTGTTGCGTGTTATAGAGTTTTCCGAGTTCGCGTGGATTTTCTTCTTCCCTAATTTTTCACCTGAGAGCTCTAGCCGAGCATCCGAGGTATATTTTTTGTGTTCCTGTGTTTCTCCATATTGTGTCAATGATGACATGGTCTCCGATTTGTGGATTCGGATTTTTCGAATTCCTTCGGAATGATTCTGTGGTTTTAGGATTCTGTTGTTTGTTAGTTCTGTGGTTCTCGGAAATTTTCGAGTAGAGTTCAGGATGTTCCATACGTGGTTCTGTAGCTTTTGGTTCCCGAATTTTGGATTCTTCGGTTATTTTGGAATTCATGCTGTGATGTTTAGTGTTCTGGTTTCTTTTCGGATGGTTCTGATTATTCCAATTGCGATATGGAATAGTCGGGCTTGCTTCCGATTTCGAGTTGATAGATTTGGAGTTTGGATTCTCGATTCGGGATTTAAGCTCTGTTAATTCATTATATATATATATATAAATGCTTTGAAAAGGATTTTGGTTATGTATTGGCATTTGGAATATTTTGGTTGTATTTTCCATGATTGGGTATCCCAATTATAGAGGAAGTGTAGCCCAAATTTTGAGAATATATTTTAAAGTCTTGAATAAAATTATTTTCAAATCCTAGCTAAATGCAAACGAAATCGGTCATTCCGGACGTTGAGGCATAAGCTAGAATTCAACATGAGATTTTATGACCAAGTCTGAGACGCATTTTAATAATTATTTTAATTTATTATTATTTTTAGAATGGTTACTTCTGTTAATATTTTGGTGCAGGGCTTCGGCCTACTTTGGACCATTCACGGCACTCAGAGCTCACCTTTAATTTTAGTTAATTTATATAAATAAATTTGTAAGGACATAAGTCCAAGTTTTTCTTTTCTATTTTCTGTGGAATTGTAATAGTAAGTAGTTTTTCCTTTTATTTTCTGGATTGTTGATTTGTAGGTAACGCGTAAACGGTAAACTAAATATTTATTTTTATAAAAATTAATAAGAGTTTTCTCACATTAAAAATAATAAGATTTCAAGTTTGTAACCTAGAAAAATTTCATGATTTCACATTAAAAAAAAATAACTATATATATATATATATATATATATATATATATACAAAATACGAAGTTTTGCCAAATAATTAAAAAATTTGAAGTTTCCAATAAAAATGTTAACTTGTTTTTCCCTCGTTAAATTAATAACTTGAATCGCATCAATAAACGTGTTTTGTTTATAACAACATAAAATTTGACTAGGATCAAATTTTAGAGATTGTAACTAGCACACCTAGATCTGGTTAAATTTTGGTTCTAAGACAGAACTTCTCCAATGTAGGATTTAAGGACGAGTCTGATTTCCTTTTCCGGAACCGACCCTTCAAAATCCAGTTATAAACAAAGGCAAGTACGGGGTGTGTTTATTTTTCAATTTAGTTAATAATTGTAATATTCCAAGATTAAACCATATTTCTACACGAACTCTTCCTAGAGTATTGATTGTGGGATTGGGGAGTAGTGTAGTATATTATGACCAATACCCCTCATATTGCATATTGATGTGCGAGCTTATCCCTCATACACACGGGGATAAGCCGTATCATATCACTAGGATACTATTGTACAACCCAAGCCGGTCATAAGCATTACATACTAAAAAATCACATTGTTTTCAATTGTGGAAAAATTGCTGAAAAATATTGTTCAAATATTTCAACTGTTTAAACTGCAAATTTCTAATTATTAGTTAAATTGTTAAATTTTCATAATTGTACTTTGCTCCTTTTCTGACTGGATCCTCACCCCCAATAGGTTCCTTTGATGAAGCTGAGCTATTGATAAATAGCTACTACGACCCGGTGTTTATCCAGCTGTTCTGCCGGAGTCCCATTTGGAGGACGATGATTCTGTGGCTGATGAGCCTACTCTCTAGAGGATGATTTTCTTTTAGTTTGATGTTGAATAAAAAGATAATTTTATTTTTATCAGTTGTATTAAGTGAACCTTTTATTGGACAAGTTTTTATTATTCGGAATTTAAATTGTGACAAAATAGATTGTGTTGTTGTGTACCTGTATTTGGATACAGCTTACTGCCGCCGTCTCACAACGGTGCAGGCTGGACATGATCCGATTCGACCCAACAATTTGGGACGGGGTCGTGACAGTTTGAATATGGCTAATCAATTAAGTTTAACATAATAACATCACTAATATTTATGTAATCACTCATATTGCTACTTAAACTTAGCATTGTCCCAAATGTTCTATATCATATTGTTATGCTTGTATCATATGTTTTGTTCGTCTAACATGTTCTTAACATGCAGTAAGCATGATCAAGCTTTGTCAAACCAGGACATATGCAATGGGCCAAAGACAGCGTTATACAAGAAGATTTCTCTGAACCGCCTAACGATCTATTCGGGGTCTCGCATCGGGGGTTGCGCTGCCGGTCAGCGGACAGGGGTCGAGGGGCAGCGCCACCCGTGGGAGTTCGGGGGCGAAGCCACCGAAAGGTATTCAGATTTCCAGATCTGTTTATCTTTGGATGACCGCCATCAAGTGAAAAAGACGTCTTCAAGTCTGCTCAAATATTTAAAGAAAGTCGTCATCAAAGGGCTCTTGGTTTTTCTATTTGATCAATGTTTTATATTTATTGAGTTTAGGAATACGATGTAAACTGCATCGTACTGACAAATAGGCTACCCAAGAAACGTTTTAAAATACCCTTTCATTTTGAAAAAAGCCCACTTGCAAAAGCCCAAACCACTTCCTAACTGTTTAACTTTTTAAAAAGCCCAAAAACTAATTTGCAAAAAACCTGACAGAACTCCAGGCGAATTCAGCCCGAAATCGGCCAGAGTTCGGTTAGTGAACGTTGCTTTTTGAACTTGGTCTTCCCGCAGTTACGGATCCCAACGAGATTTTCTCAGAGTTCTGTCAGAATTCTGCCCGAATTCTGTCAGAATTCTGCCTTTGGAAAAACGATAAATAGAGAAGGATTTCGATCATTTCAACACACCAATTCACTTTCATATCTCTTCTCTATAAGCCTACTACTTCTAAAGTATTTCGAGCTATTCATTTTTAAATCCCAAGCTAGTTACAATCTCTAGTCGATTTGCCAGTGTGGTACGGTCTAGAAGTTTAGAGTGATTATAATCAGAGGCTTGATTGAAGAAAGAATCTTCACAATTGAAGTTGGTCGAGTACTTCGGATCAAAGCTCGTGTTGTAGAAGTTGCAAGAACTTCGGATGAAAACTTGTGGTAATTTTTATAGTGGATTCAACTGGAAGCTAGAGTTCTTTCGACTGGACTAGTCCTCACAAGAGGAAAAACCAGTATCCTTGTGTGTTGCGTTTGCTCTCTACTCTCTACTTTTTCATTTACATATCTGTGATACATATATTATGTGATCTTGCTGCTAACATTTTTTAATTAGCTAATTTTGCTGCCTACTCTATTTACCCCCTCTAGAGTATTGTGCTTTACAATTCGTTCCTACAATTGGTATCAGAGCGGGTTCTCTTTATATAGGTATTGCTATCATACCAATTGTTCCTACAATTGGTATCAGAGCAGGTTATACAGGTAAAGCGAGATAACACTGCTATTGTATTCTTATTTATTACAGTTGTTACGTACATAGATCACAGTATCATATATGGCAAGTATATACTTCACAACTGAAAAGCAATCCTCAAATAGACTCCCACTATTTGATGGAACAAACTATAGTTATTGGAAGACACGAATGAGCTTCTACCTGAAGTCTCTAGATTTTGACATATGGTCAATTGTTGTCAATGGATACAAAAAGCCTACTATTACTTCTATTCTCACATCCTCTATAATCAACAAACCTTATTATAGTTACACGGAGGAAGAGAAGAAGTTAGCTAGCCTTGATGCAAAAGCTATGCATATTTTATTGTGCTGTAGACATAAATATTCAATTATTACTACTTGCGCACAACATCTCATAAAATTTGAAAAGTTCTTGAAGCTACTTATGAGTGCAGGTATGAAAGCAAAGCTAGCAACTCTAGAGAGAATGATAGTCTTCATAATGATGCAAATATATGCATGATAGAATTGGGATTTAAGGTACAACACAATTCCTTATATGAAGAAGAGCCTGTATGTGACAATTGCAAGAAGATAGGCCACATCCAAGAAGATTGTACTACTGCTAGAAAGGAGAGTCACTATGAACAATCAAATGAAGGTAGATCATCGTCTACAAGTACACTAGCACGAGCATATGGTGTGAAAGCGAAGCAACAGATTCTGAAGAAGAGAGACCTCATCAAGCTGCAAATTTATGCTCAATGGTATTATCTAATGAGGTACAAAATAATTCTTTTTATGAAGAGACTAAATTTTCTCATGATGAGTTATCTAATGCTTTCAGTGATCTGTTAGAAGAACACAAGAAAGTATTAGATAAGTATAAGCAAGCTAGAAAGGATATTCTATCCTATAAGCGTGAGAATGAAAAGCTTACTTGCTTATTGAATGATGCTAAAATAGTTCTCCTTCTGATAATTCTACTGAGATTTCCACACTGAAGTTTAGATTGCATGAGGCACTTGATTGCATTGAGAAAATCACTCAAGAAAATGCTAAACTTAAGGAGGAACTAGAATCAGAAAAGAAGAAGTATTCTATTGCTTCATGTAGAATTGATGCTCTTAATGCTAAATATGATGAGATCTGTGCTAACTCTAAAAAGTTAGAGATTAGACGGAAAACAGGTAGTTCAACCTATGACTCAGTCAAACACAAGATATGTGACACATCCCAAAGTCACATACGACAGATCATCTAAAAAGGAAGCAAGCAAAGCTAAAGCTTCACACAACCATGCTTTCTATTACAAGTATCTACGAAGATCATACCACACAACTACACGTTCTCATACTACTGCACATAGCACTAATGTTAATTCTTTCTGTCATTATTGCGGTATAAATGGACATGTTTCTAATTGTTGTCAGATTAGAAAGCTAGTTGATATGAACTTGTGCAAATGGATTCCCAAAGCTAACAAATGTGGATCCAAGTATTGGATACCAAAGTCTTCACATAATATTTCAGGTGGAGCTACTTATGCTGAACCTTAGGTCCATGGAGCATGTTGGTGATTGCAAAGCTACAAAGGTTATCTTCTAAGCAATTGCACCAACATAAGTATGGTCAATAGAACCACTTCGGTAACATCCTAAATAGTTTTTAATATCTAGCATGTTCTTATTGACTTACTATTAGCTTTCATTGATATCTTTTAAATTGTTTATTGTTTGAATCAATGTGAGACATAATCCTAGCTTGACTAGCTGTTTAGCTTAAATGTTTAGTTCACACTATAAGTGTGACACATTTATCTATGTATGCTCTTTATTTTAGTTTTATCCTTGAAGCATGCATACCACTCTAGTCTATAGGAGCTTTTGTTTTTGGTTAATATGCTTTTGACTCTTCGCCTTTAATTTTTTTTAATGGTTACTTCTTACCGATTTATCTTTAACATGTCACATTTACTTTGATCGGTATTTTGTGAGTATGTATGTTTAGCACAAGTCTTCTATTTACTTGAAAATTATATACATATACTTTTATGTTAACCTTGTGCTTGCATAATATATTCACTATTGTTCTCAAATTTTATTGTGATTAACTTCTTATGAATCAATTAAATCTTTGTCTGACAAAGCATATTTATGCATGTTTTGATCTTGTGATATTTTTTTATGCTTATTAAGGATACATGAATAATTTATTTTTATTTATATATTGCTCATGTTTCTTATATTTTTGTATAAATATCTTTATGGGGATATATGAGTTAAATTCAAGTTCTATATTATTTTAAAAAGTAGTTTTCAAACTTGTGCTTATCTCATACTTTAGCTATTGATTACTTTGGACAAATTCATGTACTTCTCTTTATTAGTCTTCCTCAAAGTCTCTTTTAATGATGTATATTTTTCTTGGTTTTTTGGTTGACATTTTAGATACACTCTTATTGAAATATTTTTTTAATATCTTGATCTTGATAAACCATTCCTTGGGTATTTACTTTTAGAGATTCTGGATTTCGATGTTGTTCGATGATACTGCATATATTCCTTTGAATCTAAGTTCTTAAGAGTATAGATCATTTGGGAATAAGCCGAAAGGGTCCTTCTGTCATACAGGTGTAAATAGCCTGAAGCGACACAGTGTACTAGTTTCGGACTACCGCTAGCTGGGAACCGGCCCCTACAGCTAACCCGAAGTGATCAATACTTTATAGACTTAAGATTTATTAAGGTATACTTTCAACTATCGTCTAGTTTTGGATCCAAGGTACTGAACCCAGTCCCTTAGGTTCTAAAATACATCAACGTATCCAGGTCCTACATTTTGATTTACAAATATTTTTTATTGTTACCCAATAATTTTTTAGCACATATGGATAAATTTAATTGATACATCTTATACCGTATGCTACATTGTTCTAAGATTTTTAAGTTCAGAATATAATTTTTTTATATTGCACTAATTCTTCTTAAATTCGATTATTAAAAAAGAGATTTATTTTGGGTACAAGCCTACAAAGGGTCTGTCTGTCACCACGACTACAGTCGAAGCGAAGCGGTACTTAAGTGTTCCCCGGTGAACCTCCATTAGTTGGGACAGTACCCTACAACTAACCCAAGATTGATCAATGCTTTATAAACTAAAGATTTATTGAGATCTAGTTGCAATTGTTATCTGATAGATTTTGGATTTTAGATTTGATGGATAATATTATTTAATGATATTTTTTTTTTACAAAAGGTAACATACATTGATTTCATAGGTTAATGTTTGTCATCTTTTGATATATTCTTTTCTGTCACACTTTTCGATATTCAGACTTAATGATTTTGTGACTACTCAGTGAATATTATGGTCTTGTGATTTCGTCTTTAACTTGTGTAATATTCAATGATTTTGAGCTTTATATTATTATCTTCTTATTCAAGTTACTTACTGTCTACAACAGTAACTCTTTGCAGGGGAGAAGTCATGCATATTGAATGTCTCTCTCTCAAAGTGTTTCTTTTTTTTTAAACCTTACGGTTGTCAGGTGAACACCGTGCTAAGGCTTTAAAAGGGAAGAAATGAACTTTGATAAGAAGATCTAATATTTTTGAATTAGTTTTCTACTTCTGAAAATATGTCTCTGAATTTTATTTTAAAATTTTGTCAATATTATTATTTTTGGATATAGCCATGTAAAGGTGGAGCAGTTAATTGTTTCAAGTAATTATCCCCTTGACATGCCATATATCTAGAATACACTTTTCTTTGGACATTTATCTAGTTATGTTTTTGTTCAAATGGATTTATTTATGATTTATGGATTCTTTTATTGAAATTGTTTCCGTGATTCGAATCGCCAGCTTTCAGTCTGAGGACTAAATGGATGCATTCGAACATTTACTAAGACAGTTTTCAAAATCTTTTAATGTCTTGAATATATATATATATATATTGAAGATATATATTTGTTTGTTCATCTTTAAGCATTTATTCATTGGATATTTCTTTTATTTGCCTAAAGATGATATTTGTTTTGGAACTTTATATGCATTTGATCAAAGGAAAGAAAGATCCATATCTTGGATATTCCTTAAATTTTGTTATTATTTATTTTATTTTTTTTTGCATATATATTACTTCGGAACTAGACATGCATATATTAAGGGGGAGCAAATTAATTGTTTCAATTTTTTATGCCCTTGATATGTGGCATACCTAGTTCACCATGGACATATCTTGTTGAGTTATTCATGATATTTGAATTTGTATTAGATGAGAGAATATATGATTATTATCATTTATTTTAATTCTCTCATTCGAGTTTCTAAAAGTTATCTTGCCAAATATATTAATTATCCTTATTTGATTGAGTTTAAAATTACTTTTGGCATTTCTTATTGAGATTTATCTCAAAGTTCATGATTATCTATATTTAGACTGATCATACTTTGTGGGAGAGCATTCAAGTCGACTGAATTTCTTCTCAAGTATTTTGTCTTCATTGCCTTCATGTTTATCTAATGGATATACATATATCATGTTATGGTAATTGAATTCAAATGCATGGACTTTGGTATAGATTTTGCATAGATTCTAGTATATTTATTTTGATTTCTTTTTCGATGATTATACTCTTTATGGAATTGATTCACTAATTTGTATGGGCAAATTATGAATCATATTTTTTTGTGATCATTGTTAAAAGTCTCATTATATTCTTGATTTCTTTTATATATACTAGATCTGCGAATTTCTTCCTCATGATTTATTTATGACCAATGATTGATACCTACTATATTGATTTTTTTGGTCTATTTTAAAACACATATGATGAACAAAATATTTGAATGTCATTTTTGGATTTCTAGTTGGTAAATTATTTATTGATTGATTTTTTTTAACCAACTATACTGTGTTGATAAGTTTTATTCTTTAGTTATGCAATTTTCTAAAACTTGTCGTTACACTGTTCTCCTAATCCTTGAGCATGATTATTTTGCTTTCCTCCTTTACTTATGCTTGAGTTTATTTTAGCTCTAATTACGGGGGAGCTTATTTTTGATCATGTCAAAGGGAGAGAAATAAGTTTAACTTAGCACACAATATTATAGTATTATGTGTTATTAGTGATACATGCATTTATTGTATATATTTTAAACTTAACCGATTTGCCATAATCAAAAAGGGGGAGATTGTTAGCCCAATGATTATATCATGTTTTTGAATATGGCTAATCAATTAAGTTTAACATAATAACATCACAATATTTATGTAATCACTATCATGTTTTTGAATATGGCTAATCAATTAAGTTTAACATAATAACATCACTAATTTTTATAGTGGATTCAACTGGAAGCTAGAGTTCTTCCGACTGGACTCCTCACAAGAGGAAAACCAGTATACATCCTTGTGTTTGCGTTTTCTCTCTACTTTCTACTTTTCATTACATATATGTGATACATATATTATGTGATTTTGCTGCTAACATTTTTTAATTAGCTAATTTCCGCTGCCTACTATTCCCCCCCCCCCCCCCCCCCCCCCCCCCCCCCCCCCCCCCCCCCCCCCCCCCCCCCCTCTAGAGTATTGCGCTTTATAATTCGTTCCTACATAAACAACTTTGTACTACTTCCCAAGAAGATGAAGAAGAAGAAGAAGGCATAAACAGCCTCTGATAAATAAGCCCAACCCAGTTTTATTAAAACTTTTTTTTTAGGAAAACGGAATAAATCGTTCGGTAACAATAGCTTATCAAAAAGTTATTTGAAAATTTTGTTCTTTTTTTTTAGATAGCTTTTGACAACCACCCTTCCACGTGTTGTCAAATACTACTTTTATTGTACTTTTTTGAAAAGTAGCAACATTCATAGACCAAGTTTAAGTTGTATCAAGTCCAACCTTTCCTAACATGAATTTTGTTCTTTACTTGGATGAATGGAATCACTTTCTAATTTTTATTCCATTGAGAATTACTTTACTTTCCTGCTCAATTCCTTTGGTACCCAAACATAGGAAAGTAATTACTTTTCTTTTCCAACCCAATGATTCCGTGAACCAAACGAAGCCTAACTGGGTAGTGATACCTATACATGTATCTAACTCTTGCATGTCAAAATTTTCGACCAGATTTCTACTCGTATAAGCTGTGTCGAGCCCAGATCCTCTACATAGAAACCAGACCCTATCGTCATGACAAGTCAGGATTAGGTTCAAGACATGTCCGGATCACATAAAACTTGGGGCTGGCATTTGGAACTAAAACTCGGATCCAAAACAACTTTTTTTCTGAACCATAATCAAGCTTTGAGTGAGTATGATCCGATCATCAAAACTGGAACGAATGAACAAACAAGTTCGATAGAGCTCCATATAAATTGTATCCGATCTATTTCCAACCCAATTTTCACAAGAAAATATAATACACGAGGTTTTTTTTTTTTTTTTTTTTAAATTGTAAAGTTTTCGATAGATTATAGTGAACAGATCAATGTTAATTTTTGGTAAATGGCTGGGTATACATACTTTTATATAGATCCGGTCCAGACCCGAGTCAAAACATACATCGAGTAGGGTTCAGGTCCAAAAGGTTTACTCTATACACTGGACCAACCTGATATCAGCCCTGTGCAGAACTAGGTTGAGTCCAATATCGAATCTTGATTGCCGGTTAACAACCATATTCATGGGTACCTCAGATTTTAATGGCAATTCTTTTTGTTCTTTTCATTTTTTTTCTTATGATTTTAGTGATCTAATCTGAACGGGTAGATAAAGGATACGATGCAACGACTATAATTTTAAAGACATTCGAGAATAATTAGGAGCGGAAATCATAATCCCTCCTTGTCTTTGTACAAGATAAGTATCCGATTAATCCAGGCGCGAAAACTCAGTTGCAACAAAATACAACAGGAGGCTTGCTCCTAAGAAGAAAATTCTGACGAGTGCAAGTCAGTAATACATTGGTGTGTACATATTATTGCTTGTTAGTTGTTACAAAGTTAAAGACAGGTATATCGGTAGGAACTTCAGGGGCCAGCAGTGAAACGGATAAATTACATATATACACCGACTACCAACAAACTGGCAGAAGCTGCATCTCTTCTCCAAAACCGGATTTTACATCAGAGCATAAATTAAGGTATGTACGCAGTCGATCACAACAGGTTGCTGCTGAAGTATTTTATGAAGCTGTCCTCGCCCCTGCAGTATCTGCATATTACTTTGTAAACTTCAATCAGGAGCTTCGGAAATCTACTCGAGAAGTACATATCAAATCCTTCCGGGAGTGGTCCAAGTAGTTCCTGTCAGGTTTGCACAGAGCTTAGAAGTAAAACAAAAGTAAGAAAAGGCAGAGCATACTTAAGAATGTCTGCGACAGAGTCTGGCTAATCAAATGCACTAATCCGCTTGTTCTAGTTCTAATCAAATTTGATGATCTCAAAGGAGCTTTCAGTAATAGATTGGTTATTAAATAAAATAAGTATAAATGTATCTACATTCCATTCCTTTTAAATTGTGTGACCGACTGCTTTCTTATTTAGTCATTAGCACACTGCAAAGAATCTAGTCGGCCAAAAGGAAGGAAACCAGATACAAAGCTTTGCGTATTGAAGAATTGCAGAATTTATGACTGATATATGGCATTATAAATTAGCTACAGTGGAAGGGAAAAAAAATCCAAAGTCAAACCTGGATTTCTTCTGAGAGTTCTCTGAAATGATTTAGCTTGTTCCTTATCACACGTAGGAGATCACGCATGCAGTCAAATTTATACTTCTGTAACGGCCTATGTCTCCAATGAAGGCAGTGTCCAACTTTTCACCCCATTTTCCACCAAATGCCTCTGGTGCGACACTTTCTAATGCCTTCAGGAGTTCAGATTCACTTTCTCTATCCTCTAATTCAACCCTGTCACTGACATCTCTAAGAAACGATAGTCTCGTCTCAGAGCTCCAGAAGAGAGGATGACGCAATACTTCTACTGCATTTGGCCTGATGCAAAATTTAAAACATTTAGGACTATTGTGGCAAGAAAGAAATGCAGAGGCGATCATGACCAAGGTTGTCAAACTCGAGATACTACCAAGGATCGTTCGAAGGGTGAACGATCGTAACTAGTGGGATCGTAACACGGATCGTAAGATCCCACCAGAAAGACAAAATTATATTTAATATATTAATATTATTTATATAACATAAATAAGAAAAAGTAACCTTAAAAACCAAAATAACCTTAATATAAAAATGTCATACATGAATCATAAGTCACAAACTCGTGGGATCGTAACACGGATCGTAAGATCACACGCGTTTCCTCGCCGCGCCGGCCGATGACCGCGCCGGCCACCAATCTGCCTCGAAGCTCCGTATAAAACGCGTAGGATCGTACGATCCCACGATCTATCGCGCGAGTTTAACAACATTGATTCATGACATTACAAGCCAAATATGTAAAAACCATGCTTGCCTCATCTTTGGATCAGGGTCCAATAATTGAGAAAGGAGATGTACAGCTTCTGGTATATGATCCACCAAGAAAAGGTCCACGCGGTTGTTGACGATGTTCGAGTCTCGTTCAAAATGATTGCCAAATGGATGCTTGCCTTTTGTAATACAAAAGAAAAGAATGCATCCTAAACTGAATAAGTCCACTGCACGGGATTGCCTGCCATGAAGAAGTTGCTCTGGTGCTTGCCATCCAGAGCTTCCGCTTCCTAAATACCATTAACAGTAAGAGCTTAATTATTAAGTAGTGATATCTTCATGAAACAATGAGTGTTTTCAAGTGACAAAGACGAAGCCTAATTTATCTGGTATGCTCACCAGTAGCATGCTGGGTTAAGGTAGACATGTCCTCAAGAAGGCGCTTGCTGATACCCATATCTGAAATTTTTGCATTTGGACACCTATCATTGCTTATTAAGACATTATGGGGCTTCAAATCCCGATGTATAATTCCCAATTCATGCAAATGTGAGAGACCAGATACCATATCTCTGCATCATAGACAATGGAAGACATGAGAGAAGTGCATACATAGTTTATACATACTAAAAACTAGAAGGCCAAAGAGAAACATTCAGCCGCGTCCTGCCAAAAGAGGTGACATGATGCAATTTGATCCGTTCATTCATAGCACACTTTCCTTGACATCTATTTTCAAAAACAAATACATTCACATTATCACTGATATAAACTTCAGTAGGGGGAATCTCACTGATCTCGTGAATACTACTACTTAAATTTCAAAGGAATTTTATCGTAATTGACCGTTCTCCAGCTTCCCGCCTATCCAGACATATAATAAATGGTTGCCAACCAATATTGACTTAACAGACGAGTAAAGATAATGAAATCAGCAATTTGCATGCATAGAATGTCCTTTACGTCTGGCGGAAAAAAAAAAAATCCTAAAAAACCAGATGGAATGCAAGAACCATTAGCATGTGTTCCCATAGACTGAATGTTGCCAGGAATTTTGTAATGGGCCCCATGATGGAAAAACCAGGCCTACACTTTTCCAAGAGAGAACAATAAGAACAAAGCCTTTAACCCCAAAATTTGGGTTAGTTATTTAAATCAATTTTCCGTTCAGCTCTGTTGAGGGCCATGTCCTCTGTAACGAAAACCATAACCTTCTTTACAGCCTAAATCCAAGTTCATTTAGGCCTATCACTAGTTCTAGCACCTCCTTTAACTAACATCTTATCGCTCCTAACCGTTGCATCTATATGTCTATGTTGCAAAACCAAAGACTACTTGTCTATTTTGCACATATCCAAATAATCCAAACCATCTATGATGATTTTCTCTCATTTTAACCTCAATCGGCACAACCTTCAACTTCCAGGAAGATATTCATTTCTTATTATATCTTTTCAACATGTTGGTACTCATTTGTTAGAGTTACGTTGTAGCCCAAAGATCTAGCCCGCGTACTGGGCTTAGGGCTTATATATCCTAGATGAAGCTATGGCAACTGAACCATGACCTAGGAGGTACAGTTTACTTGTACCAGAAACGCTCGACACCAGCTAACATGTCCAATACTACTTGGAAGAGCTTTATGCAAAATACTGCAATAAACCTACATATGAGATGTATGGGCATATGGTGAAAAGAGAAATAGTCGGAAGAGTATATAAGCACACCAGTTTTGTGCTTATTATCTTATATAAGGGTGTATATATGTGATATGCAGAATCCTCATCTCGAGATGTGCCATATGAGGCACCACGTTTCCAAACTGCATTCCGAAGTAGAACCAAAAGCATGCAACAGTAAAATTATATATTTAAACATTGAAATACAAGATTGATGAAAGAATAAGAGAGTGTGCATTTGGCTAACCTCATCAGTTTTAAGAGTTGGGAAGCAGGAAAACCATTTTCTGTCCACAGCTCAAGTTCCTTTTTAATACCTTTACCACAATTCAAAGGAATCTTGTGCTCATTTATAGAGCTTGAATTTTGCTCTCCAGAAACTACGGGATACAGTGAAGTGCCTGAGCATAACTGAATAAGATCACTTAGACTGCAAGAGCAGCGTTCCAGTGAGATATAAACAAAATCTATATCTTGCTCTACCCCGTACCATCTAACAATATTTGGATGCTGATCAGAAGCGATGAGATTTTGAATCTCTTTCAAAGCCACATCATGGTGAGCAGCAGAAGCCGTTTTACAGCAACCGGACGACCATCATAAACCCCTTCAAGGACAACAGTTCCGTTGCTCCCTCTACCAATTTCCAAATTTTTCACAAAAAGTTTGCCAACCCAACGCCCATCACCAGCATCAATAGATGTGAAAAGATTTGTGAACATGTGTGCATGGCCATTAGCATTCTCCTTTTCAGGGGTAGTGAATTGCTCATAATTGCTACCAACTGAGCCATTTTTCATGTTTCCAGCTTTTCGACCCTTCCGCTTCTTAGTTGCTACAGGTCGCCTCTCTTTCAAATTATTCAACTGTTGATCATCAGATTTGACTAGTACCCTGGACTTCAGATACCACCATACACGATTAATGAGCAAAAGTGTGATCATAAGAATAATGAGCAAAAGTGGTATCATAAACCACGCTCCATGCATCAACCAAGTAAGCATCTCAATAATCTTATTAGTAGCATGATCATTTTCCATAGGGTTACTGCTTACGTCTTTATGTATGTTCTCTGATATAACTGAAATATTGTCCTTTGGCCAATTCATGGTTTCTGGTTGTCGGGGCTGAAAGTTATGCATGGTTTTGTCGCCAACACAATGGCCTGATACACATCCATTTGCCGCTTCAGATACGGTATTGTGGGACTTGAAAGATGAATATTTGTCATCGGACAGTTCTGGAATCGGATTAATTTCAAAAGGAGGTAAGGAAATGCCAGTGATACTCTCTCCCAAATTAGGACTAGAATCTGGTGAGCAATCAGCTGTTTTGCATGAATTTGGTAGCATGAGAAATTCTTGGTCGCCATTTAGTGCATAAGGGGACGAAGGAGGCAAACGGTTTCTTCAATAGATAATCCTGATTTAATAGTGCTTAGAATGACAGGTATATCCACTTGACACTGGGATGGCAATAGAAGGTTATCACCCACAGTAGGAGGTAGCCCATTTGATATTTGTAGCACTGATATGAGAAATCATAAGTCGCCATGAATGCCCATCAAGATCTGTAGAGGAACTCTGAGGATAACTTCTTAAAAGATTTTTAGAACTCAGACTATAGTCTGTTCTTACAAGGACTATATAGCTTTTACCAGTCTCTGGATTGGATGAT
Source organism: Iris pallida (assembly GCA_029216955.1). Classification (NCBI taxonomy): domain Eukaryota; kingdom Viridiplantae; phylum Streptophyta; class Magnoliopsida; order Asparagales; family Iridaceae; genus Iris; species Iris pallida. The sequence goes on from JANAVB010009598.1 coordinate 170,563, forward strand.
ATTGACTTCTCTTCAACCAAGGGAACCCCGACTTCTGTTGATTTAACAGGGAAATTGTTTCTAAGAA